>JAVQKI010014025.1:0-12053 GCA_036025975.1 Nematalosa erebi
GGAGTGTCATTAACACAGAGAGGCTCAGCCGGGCCGAGTTGCGGCCGTGTGTGTGTGTGTGCGCGCGCACAAGTGCACACCACACACACACACACACACACACACACACACACACAAGAGCAGCCCCTGACTTGACTCGGCATTGGAAGTGTGGGGGTATACTGTAGCTTTACAGTACTGTAGCTAAACATACTGCAGCTTTACTACTGTAGCTTTACTGCTGTAGCTTTGGCATAGACTGTAAGAGCTTAGATGAGAATAGATTATGGACCTTCTCCAGTAAAATACCAACAACCCTAACCAACGTATTCACAACATCCCAAACAAGTTCAGCTTAAACACATTTAGACTTACCCATGAGGCCATGGGTCACCAACTTGCAGAAGGCAACACAAGGCGAGTAAACCACAGCCTGCAGGTTTCTCTCATGGCTATGTTTGCTATGTCAAGGAGAGAAGACAAATGAGCCGTTACAAACAATATGAAGTAATTGTTGTTATTGCATCATTTCCAATGCATTCCAATGCAATGTATAATTTCCAGTGCATTCCTTGACTGCATATAGCGCGAAACCAGCAAGAAATGTGTCAACTGTATGGCTACAAAAAACAGATGGTGTGCTAATTGTATTTAGAGTTATGAAGCTGGTCAGACAAAATCTTGCTAGCGATTAAAAAAAAATGTATGTCAAAAGTATGTTTTTTAGGAAATCACATACAGTAGCTGAATATCTTCTCTTTCTGTTGCAGAATGTGAGGATCTAGCCTGCAACCTGGCATCGGCTTATGTTTCTCTGGCACTGGAGGTCATAGACTGTCACATTTAGTGTGCGTGTGTATGGTTGTGTATGTTTATTTTTGTTTGTTTGTTTTGGGGAGGAGGGTAGGCTTTTATCACTCAGAAGTGCTCATACTGTAGACATGTGAATAGACTCTCTAGGTCTAATGTTAAAACAATCCTTCTTTGTTCATGTAATGTAAGAGAATTTTACTATGTTAACGTAGTATATTGATGAATTGGGGATTGCATGTCATGTTTTTTTCTGTAGACTACCCATTACCTGTTGTGCTTATACACCTGACAAAGGCCACTTCTTGTCGAAAAAGGGTCACAGTGTGGTGGTGTCCTTCTTGTCAGAGTCAGTTACTGAAAAAGTGTGTGAGGACTTGTCACAACCACCTGGCTCAGGGTAGCTGAGACATTAAATGGGAGACCACACTATAGCTAGGTTAATTTACCAATATATTTATTATAAATATTAAAAGAGAAATAAAAAGTCAGTTATGTGTAAAAATGAAAAGTGTAGTGCAAAATATGTCTAGGGGTGATCAAACAAAAGGTGTAGAAACGCGACGTGCATCAGGAGCGGCTGGTAACCAAAGAGCAAGCGGACGAGAGGCAAGCGAGAGAGAGCAGCCATGAACCCAGATCTTCTTATAGGGAGGGCAATTACTCCCAGCACCAATAGCCACTGTCTGCGGATGACAAGCAAAGCACAAAGGGGGCGGGGCCCCAACAGGCATTAACATGTTATGCTGGGAATGACCAGCAGGGCCTTAACATTCCCCCTCCCTTAAAACAGAAGCCCATATAAATGCGGCTCTGTACAGCAGAGAATTCTGAGTGCCCCAACCATGTTACCTAGCACAACTGCTCTGTGCCACACAACACAGTAATGCACGTCACCTTTACACAAACAATAAGTCTAAAATTCAATACTTTATTTCAAAACTCTTAAAACCCATCTCTATGATAGCCCACTAGTACTGACTGGCATAATTTTAATTTGGCATAATTCTAATTAGACCTATTCGAGGCCAGAACCTTATTGATACCACCATGTGCAAAACCGCCACCAAACACAGTTCCACTCAATTCTAAGGACTGCTGTTACATGTCCAACAACCACCACCAAGTGAAATGCCCAATCTCAATAACCCCACCACCCCTCTCAAACCTCCACTCCTGCTCCACCGGCAATCCAGGTACCTTGGAAAGCATATTTAAGGAACAGACAACAGGAGAAAAGAACAAGAGGGACAGAGGACAATGACAGAACATCACTCAGTAACCCAGGAGCGGGACAATGCATCCGCAATCACATTGTCCACACCCCTGATGTGACGAATCTCCAAATGGTAGGGCTGTAAAAATAAAGCCCACCGCATGAGTCTCTGATTTGGATTATGCAATGTGTGCAAATATGTTAAAGGGTTATGGTCAGAATAGACCACTAATGGCTGTGTGCCACCCCCCAAATAAACATCAAAGTGCCCTAACGCCCAAATAAGGGCTAAAGCTTCTTTCTCTATAGTAGAGTAGTTTGCTTGGTGCTTATTAAACTTCCTGGAGAAGTAACAAACCGGACGCTGGATTTTATCGTCATCAGCCTGGAGAAGTACTGCCCCAGCACCCACCTGGCTGGCGTCCACCTGAAGTTGAAACGGCCTATCCAGCCGGGGGGCCGACAGCACAGGTGAGGTGCTGAGAAGTGACTTAGCATCATCAAAAGCCTGTTGGCATTCTACTGTCCAAACAAATTTCACCCCTCCTTTCAGGAGGACAGACCACAGTTGAAAAATTCCTACAGAAGCTTCTATAGTACCCCACCATTCCCAGAAAACGCTGAAGTTCTTTCTTTGTAGTGGGCGGGGGGTACTGGTCGATGGCTAAGACCTTTGCCCTCACTGGACGAACCTGCCCCTGACCCACTATCTTCCCTAGGTAAACCACCGTGGCACGTGCAAATTCACATTTCGCCAAATTTATTGTTAGCTTTGCTGCTACCAAACGTTCAAAAAATGCTCGTATGCGTGCTACATGTTCTGGCCAGGTGTTACTTGCCACTACTGCATCATCCAGGTAAACCGCACACCCCTCTAGACCTGCAATTACCCGATTCATCAATCTCTGGAAAGTCGCGGGAGCATTCCGCAACCCAAAACTCATGACCCGGTAAGAATACAGGCCAGAGGGAGTGATGAATGCAGACACTTCCTGAGCACGAGGAGTAAGCCTCACTTGGTAGTAGCCCTTTAAAAGATCAAATTTGCTAACGTAACGTGCCGCACCCACCTGATCGATGCAATCATCCATCCTGGGGAGTGGGAATGAATCTGGCTTAGTTACCTTATTTAACCGGCGGTAGTCTGTGCAGAAACGGTAGGTTTTGTCTGGCTTAGCCACAAGCAGGCAAGGTGATGCCCAACTAGAATGGGAGGGCTCAGCCAAGCCATTGTCCAGCAGATACTTTACCTCAGCATCCAACACCTTTGCTTTATCAGGCCCTACACGATAGAAACGCTGGCGAATCGGCTCAGCATCACCAACATCTATATCATGTTCTATAAGGTCTGTGCATGTAAGCGTGTCTGAAAAAAGAACAGGAAAGCTCAAAATCAAAGCCTTTAACTCATTCCCTTGACCTAATGGAAGATGGTTTATCAAGGTATCCAACTTTGCCAACACTGCCGAATTGTTCAGCCTTGGCTGCAGCACCACGTCATCAGGGCCACATTCCTCTACCTCTGCTGCCACCAAAGATAGATTTGAAGCCCCAATGTCACTGACAGCTACAGCAACAGGTGACACCTCCCCCACTCCTGAACCAGGACGAGGGTTTCGCGAATAATAAGGCTTTAACAAATTAATATGGCACAGTTGTTTTGATCGCTTTCTGTCAGGAGTATCCAACAAATAGTCATAGTCAGACACCCGACGAGCAACAGTGTAAGGACCAACAAACTTGGCACAAAATGGTGATTTAGGTACTGGAAACAAAGCCAGGACCTGATCACCCGGACTAAATGCACGTTCAACAGCACGGCGGTCAAACCTCTTTTTCATACCCTGCTGGGCCTTGGCAAGATTGTCACTGGCCATTTTCCAGGCCAGAGTCAGCCTTCTACGAAACCCATTTACATAGTCAATCACATTCACAGGGGCCTGAACCTCCTCCAAGCCATCTTTTAACAAAGACAACGGACCACGGACTTGATGACCAAACACCAAGTCATTCGGGCTGAAACCCGTGCTGTCCTGCACCACTTCGCGTGCTGCTAACAGTAGCCATGGAATACCCTCTTCCCAGTCTCTGTTTAGCTGAATGCAATAGGCACGCAAAAGGGACTTCAAGGTACTGTGGAAACGTTCCAAAGCACCTTGACTTTGGGGATGGTAGGCACTGCTTAACTGTTGTTTGATTTTTAACTGTCTAAGAATGTTACGAAACATTGTTGATGTAAAATTGCTTCCCCGGTCACTCTGAATCACACGCGGGATGCCAAATATGGAAATAAACTGTGTGAGTGACTTTACCACTGCTCTTGTCGTAATGCTCCGTAGCGGATAGGCTGCTGGATAGCGCGTAGACTGGCACATAACAGTTAACAAGTAAGCACACCCTGTCTTAGAACTAGGAAGGGGGCCCACACAGTCAATAATAAGATGCTCAAACGGCTTCCCCACCGATGGAATTGGACACAGGGGTGCCGCTTTAATTGACTGGTTGTTTTTCCCTGCCAACTGACAAATATGACAAGTTTTTATAAACTGAGCAACGTCTCGCTTCATCCTAGGCCACCAAAAATGCTGTAACAAGCGTACATGTGTCTTGCGAACACCAAAATGACCTGCCACGTCACCATGTGCTGTCTGCAGAATCACATTACGAAATGATTTTGGCACCACCATCTGAATGACTGGATCCCCAACCTCACCCTTAACTTGAGACCATTTGCGCACCAACAGGTTATCAACCACAAAATATCCATTTGCTGCACTTCTCTGCTCTTCTGCTGTCAAAGCAAGAGCAAAAAAGGCAACCAAGTCCTCATCTTCCTTCTGCGCTACCACAAACTCATCACGAGACAGAATAGATGGTAACAGAGGCAAATTTAAAGCAGCACTTTTTTCATACTCTGGTTCCTGTTCCCCCCCTTGGGTATGACTCATTGCACGAGTCACCGCACAGGAGGTAAAAACTTCAGGAAAAGCAACAGAGCATGCGTCGGATTCAACAGGCAAAACAGATGCTGTATGTACTATAGGGGGCGGTGACTTCTCAGGCCACACACGCCCACCTGCCAAGTTATTTCCAATAATCATATCAACGCCCTCTATAGGTAAAAACGGTTGTACCGCCAACACAACTTCCCCACTCACAAGCTCTGACTCCAAAACTATCCGATGGAGTGGAGCAGAAATGGTATGCATCCCAATTCCCCGAATAAGGACACATGTCCCTGTATCAGACAACTGTGAGAAAGGCAAGAGAGATCCCAAAACAAAAGATTCTGATGCTCCAGTATCACGCAACATACGCACTGGTACTTTCTGGTCACTTCCAACCAATGAAACATGACCAGCTGTAATGAAGGGGCTATAACTATCGCCAGCAGATGGTTGTTGCTGTTTAAGAGGTTGCTCCTCTCTGACCTGATCAGTTCTCTCACTCACTGAACTCAGAGAGGCCTCCTCCCCTACCTTACAGTTAGATGGTACACACTCCTGACAAACAGATGGCATAACTCTGGCTGCACAACCGGCACCCTTAGGTTTTCCTTTAACGCGTCGCTTCTCCTTTAACTTTGGGCAAGAGAATTTCCAATGCCCAGACTCAAAACAATAATTGCAAACATCTTTTAAATCCGCCTGTCTGTCACTAACATCATGCCTTTGTACATTAGCACCATGTTTAGTTAATGTAGAATCATCTTTCTCTGCAACAGAATCAAATTTAGATGTCCTGGAGTCATTTTTATAGGAATTGAAGCGGCGAGGGCGATAATCTTCATTATTTGCACGAAAACTATTCTTATGAGTCAGGGTGTACTTGTCTGCCAACACAGCAGCAGCTGCTGCAGTCCTTACCTCCTGCTCATTTATATAAGTGGTAATACGATCAGGTAAGATGTTTTTAAATTGTTCCAATATGACCAACTCACACAATTCCGCATAAGTCTTCACGCCCTCAGCTGTGCGCCAACGAGTAAAGAGGCTAGTCAAATCACGCACTAGCTCCAAGTGTGTTTGCTTTTCAGTTTTGCGACAGTTTCGGAATTTCTGTCGATACGCTTCTGGAATTAACTCGTATGCTTTTAAAATTGCCTGTTTTACCGTCTTATATTCCGTACAATGCGAATCATCCAATGCCATATAAGCCTGTTGCGCCTTACCTGTAATTACACTTTGTAGCAAAAGAACACAATTTGAATCACTCCACTGATGATCTTTGGCCAATCGTTCAAAGAGAGAGAAAAACAAGTCAGGGTCACGTTCATCAAACCTAGGTAAAAGCTTAGTCATATGTGCAAGCTGTGACGGTTGAGGGGAGACACCAGGATTAACGCCCGGTGCTCGTTCCTCCCTTGCCAAGCGCAACTCTTCTTGTTTCATTTTGGCATATTCAAGCTCACGTTCTTTTTCTCGCTCTGACTTTTCCCTTTCCCATTTTCGACGAGCTTCTTCTCGCTCTATTTCACGTTCTTTTGCCAATGCCTCATCTCTTTTTAACTGCAACTCCAACAATTTCATTTGTTGCTCATACGACAATTCAGATCGTTCATTAGATGCCTCTGGAAGAGGCACTGCGGCAGCGCGAGGTGTTGAATACTTCGCAGGGCCCTCAATATCTAATGCTTGGTCAAAAGAAATGATCTCCCGTTCACTCAATCGCTCCATAATTAACTGCAACAGTGCTTCTTTCTTAATGCCTTTTGGAATCTCGGAGTCAAACCCATAGTGCTCAGCTACCTTTAAAAGTTGCTCTTTCTTTAAAGCTTTCAAACTGCCTATCGAAGGCGCAGCCAGGAAACCACTAATCTCCATTTACGCTCTCTACCAGGGCACAGAATTAACACCACAAATCCCTACAGTAGACCTCAATCAAAATATGCCAAACGGACACTTTACATATTACACTTGAACACAAACATTTCCACTAGTACGCCTACTAAGCGCAGTACACGTAGCAAATATTTATACCCTTATCAAAGCGGTCAGATCATGTCTTACAAAATCTAAAACAGTGCAATGTATTTTCAAATAAGCCCAGAAAACGTGACAATTTAACAATGCACTCGCCTATCAAGGCCGAAATAACAGCACCAACACAGCCTACAAAAAGGAAAAAGGCTATGTGTCTAAACAAGCACTCTCGCTAATATGCTCTCGTACCCAAACACTTGCTGGAAACAATGGATCCAATGGATCCAACAACCCAACGTGGTATTAAACGTAACGAAGGACTACACTTTGAGGCCTGGAGCTCCCCGCATCTAAACCCCCAAAAGAAAAAAAGAAACTATTTCCACTGCCTACGTCTTCACGTATCGTCGCGATTAGGCTATAAAGCCCCCCTGCGTTTGACACGCAAACACAACAAATAAGCAGAAAGGAATAACAAAAGTTTTGAGCGGTCTCACCTACGGCAGGGTTTCCACTTTGCTCCACAAGAATCCGAATTGTTAAGTATTTCTCTTCGCTACATAAAATCCCACGAAAGATTCTCCAATCCACTGAAGCACGCAATTGTTTGTTCAAGGTTTTAATCAACTCGCCAATCAAGGCGGAAAAGGTAATCGCTCCTCTAACGCAACGTCACGTACACGCAAAATCAACCAATAGCTATAGGGGTTTCCCCAATTACACAATCAGCTGAGCCTATGCAATGAATGAAAAAGCATAGACTCAAACAAAGCAGCCAATACTCACAAGCGCAATTCGTACACGTTTGCCAGTACTGGTGAAGTCAAGCGCAACGTCTAGACTTAAAAAAAAACATTCTCAATTGGCAAAATCACGGAGGAGTCCCCACATGTCACAACCACCTGGCTCAAGGTAGCTGGGACATTAAAAGGGAGACCACACTATAGCTAGGTTAAATAATAGTATTTATTATAAATATTAAAAGAGAAATATAAAGTCAGTTATGTGTAAAAAGGAAAAGTGTAGTGCAAAGTATGTCTAGGGGTGATCAAACAAAAGGTGTAGAAACGCGACGTGCATCAGGAGCTGCTGGTAACCAAAGAGCAAGGACGAGAGGCAAGCGAGAGAGCAGCCATGAACCCAGATCTTCTTATAGGGAGGGCAATTACTCCCAGCACCAATAGCCACTGTCTGCAGATGACAAGCAAAGCACAAAGGGGGCGGGGCCCCAACAGGCATTAACACGTTATGCTGGGAATGACCAGCAGGGCCTTAACACTCCAAGCAGAGGAGCATGTTCAGAAGTAGGCTCCTGTCTCTGTCTTGGAAAACAGACAGGCTGCGCAGGTCCTTTGTCCCTATAGGGCCATTCAGCTCTTCAACGCCACACAGAGGGGAAGGACTGTGATTGACTGAAGTGTTTTGGTTTCTGTTGCACACAGCACCTTTCCTCTTCTTTCTGCTTGATCATTCTGGATTTTCACAGTTTCATTTTTTATTTTCCCAGCTATATCAGCCTTGCCTGCACAATATAACATATTATTTAGGCCTAGTGTTACTGTGGTCTACTCTTACATATCAAACCAGGTGTCTTTTTGTGTATTTTTCAATATACCGGACACATTTAATTCCTTCTGGATCAATAAAGTATCTATCTATCTATCTATCTGGCATTCAGATGTGTTGATCTCTGCCTTCAGACAGAGAGAGTGAGAGAGAAAGTTCAAGAGAGTGCTGTGCTACAAGAAAGATTTCCCCCCTCAAGACAAAGTGAAAGAGTCCAAGCTAAGGCATGTCGCCCCTAGTAGCAGGTGTAAGCAGAAAAGCTACATGTAGGAGGACACCTAGTGGCCAACTGTGAGACTGGGAACCAGGCTCAAAACAAAATGGTTTAGACAAGCATGTGTGATGAGTTTGTTGTTTATTTGTTTATCCTTAACAAATTAAGATGAGTACCTCTGTTGTGCATTTGTACTATTCTGAGTCACTGTGATGATTTGATGGTTTTACTATTTAAAAAAGTAATAAAGCCTAATTCTTGTTTTTAGCCTGTGCAGATTGTCATTGTAGGCATACAAGAAATATGTCCATGTCCAAGTCCTTAATTTCTATACATCTCTGCTGCAGTTTCACAGGCAGATGGGAGCCAGTTCTCTCTCTCTGTGTCATTGTAACAATGATGGTTAACCTGCACACACAAGAATTACAAGAGACTAGCAAAAGCCGTTCTTTTCAAACAAGTCTGATGGACATTTAGATTTCTTGCAAAAAAAAAAAAAAAAAACTATTTCCGGCTTTCCGTAGGGGGAGTGACTTTTGAAGTGAAATCGAAAGTAGACTACAGACTTGTCCGGAGGTTTTGCCTCACATCAAAAATCGTTATTTTTCACAAATGTTGATGAAGGTAAGTGAAATCAAATAATCAATTTTAGTTTGTTTACCAATTATATTGCGTTTACAGTGGCGTGTGCTTTTAAGAATGTCTGATAATGCACGAATTTATCGTGACGTTTTCGATGTTTCTACGCAACCTAACAATGAATTTGAAATGAATAGCCCCAATGGTATAACCCTTGCCTGGATATATATTTTTTTCATTTTACCTCATAATTCAAAGGCTATTCCAGAGCTGTGGCCAAGTAGACCAACTCCTTTTTTTTTAGAAGAGTTGCATTGATTTCAGACACGGCATTATGCATTTCTGTGTCACGTAGCCCTTAGCCCTAGTGCGGTAGGCTAGTCTACTTTGGTAAGTTACGCAGGTCTTTGTGATTCTTTCACAATAACCTAATTCACAGATATTTTCCAGAATGCGTCTGGGAAGAAAGAAGTTGAGATTGTTCAAGCGGCTATAGTGTTGCTCACAGTTTGGCCAAAGTTATTTTATACTTGTAGGCTATAGGTTATGACATGACAGTCTGTGCAAGTAGGGCAGTGACTTTGTAGTCTTTGTGAAGTTGTGGGCTAGCTTGCTCATAACCTGTATTGAAACTGTAAAACTCGGAATTGTTGGAAATATGTAGTGATCAGGTTACTTCCTACAGCAAGTTGTGTATAATAGGCTATAGGCCCAGTTGCCCAATATTATTCTATTATAATTGTTCAGAGGCACAGAGATACAGACTGGATGCAGCAGCACCAATCATGAAAAGGTTGGGTGCCTGTAACTGAATCCGAAAGTTGAGTAACTTGAGTCTCAACTAAGGGACAACCATCAACTTCAAACATCAAAACAACAACAAAACAGTCTGTCTGATTGCATGGCCATGATAGGCTACTTCATTAGTTTTTTTTTTTCAATCACTAACAAGCTTTTGTCTGAACTTTATCCTAATTTTCAAAAATCTTATACAGTTTGCACACATTTGGTCGGTTGTAGGCATACAGTTGATGCATTTCTTGCTGTTTTCACACTATATGCAGTCATTGAATGCTTTTTTACAAGTGCTTACATTTTCTATACATACAGGATCACCCCAAAACCAAAATTATGTATCCATTGCCTTATTTACAAATGCTTTCACACAGCATGGCAGAAATAGAATTGTCCAAAAACCTTAAATACACAAAACCCTTAGTTTGGCAATAACAACTGCACAATAGAGTGC
Organism: Nematalosa erebi; assembly: GCA_036025975.1. NCBI lineage: Eukaryota > Metazoa > Chordata > Actinopteri > Clupeiformes > Clupeidae > Nematalosa > Nematalosa erebi. The sequence goes on from JAVQKI010014025.1 coordinate 10,536, forward strand.
CCCAGTGACTTCCGTTTTACTTCTGGCCCATGGGACCTAAATTCGCGAAAAATATGAACGGGAGTAAAGATAAAGATAAAAATTATTTTCTGGTCCGCTTTGAGATGTACCATGAATATCACATTTGTTGTTTGTGCATTTTAAAGATAATTTTCCACACTGAGACAGAACTAGTTTTCGACAGATTTTAAGAAATATGTTAGATTTCGTGTGAGGCCACTCAGCAAACTACACTCTGGTCTCCGTTAATGAACGTCAGCGCTCTAGAATCTTTGGTCACCATCGACGATAAGGTTAGCTGCCGTGCTAACTAACGGTTTTAGCTTGCTACCTGCTAGGTCACTCAGAGCGGTGAAATGGAAAGCAACACCTTACCTGATGTGTTTTATCCTTTTCCTATATTCAGCTCAGTGGACGCTTGGCCTTTTCATAACAAAGAGTAGTCCACAGTTTCTACGAGACCTGTTGCTCATATGCTTGTGAATCCCGGTAAGACTAGCGTTAACTTCAATGATGTCAGAAATGCGACTGACAGGTTGTAGTCACTGGAGCTACAAATTTTAACAATGCTCTGATTCAGCTATCATGAGGCGAACTGGAATTTTCTTTACAAGAAAAAATTATGTTCAAAATTCACAAACATCATATGTTCAATTCAAGGTTTATGTCGACTGAGACCAGAAAATACTTATTTTCTTTCCATTCACTTCCATTCAAAATTTTTCAGACGATAGGTCCCATAGAGCTAACCGGAAGGCGCGTCACTGGGGCACTCAATGGTAGCCTGGCCTTGCCTTCCCCTCGTACTCCAATTCGTTCGTACAGAGGGTCTGGAACTTCAGTAATTGACAAACAATTTCTTACTGGAGGCTTGGATTCTGTTGAAGTTTGAAGCTATTGGATCTGACTTTACCCAATCAGCAACGTTTGGTCGTCATGTAGCCAATGTAATGCTCCGGATCGAGCTTACTGAAAATTTTGTACGCTTTAAATAACAACCACCCCCAATGTGAGATGTGCCTAAGTGGCCAGTTTAAGATGCCTCCTGAGAAATCCAGCCCAATGAGACCAGACCCAGACGTAGCACTGGAAGGAGAAAAATCGAGCGGAAGTTGCGTAGGCAAGCACGGCCAGGCTAGCACAATGGCTATACAGATGATAATTCTTGAAAGAACATGGAATAGATAGATAGATAGATAGATAGATAGATAGATAGATAGATAGATACATAAATAACAGAAAAAAGGAAAATAGTCAAACCATCTCCAGTTTCAGTTTGAGAGGTTGACAGGTGTTGACAATAGACTGATATTTTGTTGTATTTGGAGTTTACCGTTAACCCATACTTATATTTTTTCCAAACTCTTAACACACCAAAACACCTACATCACACAACTGGCCAAACAGTTTTCTAATCAAAAGCACAATTTGTTAACAAAACACTAAGGCTGTAATTTAAAATGCTAAGCACTTTCTAGATACAGACTAGCACCAAAACACATATAATCTGGCTCAAAA
>JAVQKI010014039.1:0-13554 GCA_036025975.1 Nematalosa erebi
CAGGGATACTCAAATGGCGGACCCCGGTCCGGATCCGGACCCAAACGCAATGTCATCCGGACCCGACACATTCGCGCCGATAAATTACTTGCGACCGAGTGAAATTCGATCAGGGGGGAGGGGGCGCAATGTCATCCGGACCCGACACATTCGCGCCGATAAATTACTTGCGACCGAGTGAAGTTCGATCAGGGGGGAGGGGGCGCAATGTCATCCGGACCCGACACATTCGCGCCGATAAATTACTTGTGACCGAGTGAAGTTCGATCAGGGGGGACGGGGCGTGGCACTATGGTAGGAAGGGTGCAGACACAAGACCTCCGTGTACTTCGATCAGGGGGGAGGGGACGTGGCACACGGACCCAGGAAAGACTGGACACTGGGTGAGTGGACCTTTAGACTTTTTAATTGAGTATCCCTGGCCTAAGGTATCACAGGCTTTGCTATGCTTGGTTTTTGCTATTGGCATTAACGGTTGGCTTCATCCCCTCCTGAACAGGGCGAGCCTCTTGGTTGGGTGGTGAGGAGGCAAGTAGCACCGGTTTCCTTGAGTCGATAAGGGCAGCAGTGGAACAGTAATGAAAGCTTCTCACTGACCAGGTGTTTGTGATGCAAACGCAAACCAATAGAAGATGCCAATGAAAGACGACGGACAGTGAGAGTAGGTAGTACAGTATCATATCTACAGCTTGGTTTGAATGTAAACATATACTGATGATTGACATGGCTGAAAAGAGGGGGTAGGGGGTGGGTGAGAAGAGAATGAGGAGCGATCGATTTGTCTGAGAGCAAGTAAGCAAGTGGGAATCATACGTACGTCTCGATAGTACAGTACAATACTTGAGTATTGAATGACACATAATGAGTTCATTTTACAGGCCCGCATAGCTCAGACAGCAGGGGGTCCTTGCCAGATCAGAGCCAGATCAGAGCCAGATCTCAGCCAGACCTCCGGTGCACTTTAAGACTTTGACAGGTGAACAACTGACAGAACTGATCCCCCTCCCCCCTCCCTCCCGACAGCTGACTACTAGGCAGATCTCTGGTCCAGGTGTGGCTCAGACCTGGCCCACGTCTGGCCCGGACCATGCCTGCCATATCAGCCCCCTGTGAGGAGCTCAGAGAGTGGGCAGCTTGTGGTCCAGCTCTTTCTCCGGAGACTCGATGTAGTTAGCCGCCTCTTGAAGCTTGAGGAGCATAGCCATCTGTGGGAGACAGCGGACAAGGATCAGCATCCAGCAGCAATCCAACTCATACAGCAGCATTTCAATGAGGGCACACACATCTCACACACATCTCGCACACACACACACACACCTCACACACACATGTGCAATACCCACAGAACTATTTCTAACTGTGATGTCCTTTTTGTACCAAGTAATAAACAGACTACTGGTTTTAATTATTACGACGGTTTACTGAACTTCACTCAGCAGATAATACATTACATGTGTGTCAGTGTGTGTCTCACAGATTGAATCCCTAACGTACTGTAACCTGAATGCTGGTAACGTCACTGTCGAACATCACTGTCGTAACACAAACATTACACTGACGACTACTGGCCATAGGTTTTGTTCAAACTAACACTGCATTCCTGTATGTATGACAGTGGGATTGTGGGTAACTGGTGTGTGATGCTGTGTGAGAGGATTGTGGGTCATAGGGGTGTGAGATTATGGGCTTTTTTGAAATGGCTGGTTGGCTGGCTTAAAGCAATGCATGATGGACTTGATTTTGACTCACTGGGACTTTTTCATTGGGCAAAAGTAAATGAAGCAAGACTAGAATGCATTATTTTCAGTCAGCATGCCAGCCTGCCAGCCATCTCAAACTAGATGTGTGAGAGGATTGTGGGAAAATGAGCCAGAATGCTGTGGAAGAGGATTCTGAAGAGGTAATTGTAAAGAATTTTTAACAGGAGGTAACAGGTAACTGTGTTGTGATACGGTGTGAGAGAATTGTGGGTAATGGAGGTGTGACTCACCAGTGGGTCGGACTCTGAGTTGCTGGGCGGGGTCTCCTTGTGTGGGCGCTCGTCCCCTGGTTGCCCGGGGCTACCGGGGCCCATGGCGGGTGGCGGCAGGTGGAAGAGTTTGGCCTGGTCCTGCTGAGCTGATGGCCACGGCAGAGTCCCTCTCACCCACTCCACTGGGTCCTCCCATGCTGCCTTCTGCCCATGCACCTGACACACACACACACACACACACACACACACACACACACACGCATGCACACACACACGCACGCAAACACACACACACGCACGCACACACACACACACACACACACACACACAGAGACACACAAACAAACACACACACACACACACACACGCACACACACACAAACACAAACACACACACACGTATGCACACACAGACACACACACATGCAGATACAGACATACACACAGACACACATAAACACAGACACACACGCACACACACACACACAGACACACACATACATAAAAACACACACACACACACACACGCATGCACACACAAACATACAAAGACAACTCATTCAGTAAGGTGTGCCAAATCCCTCAAGACAGACCACGTCAGATTGAGACTTATGACAAAATGATTAATGATGTCACAGCTACTAATTAGCGCCATCCTAGCGTAATGCTAAAAAACAGTTACAGCCATGGCAAAACAGTGCTGTAAAGATAACCAGTTCAAAAAAGTGTTTCCAAGTGAATCCAAACAGACCCTCTCTGTAACCTGTTGTGAGTCCAACAAGGCAAAGTGCCCAAGTTTGTTCTGCATGGTGAGAGTCATAGATATAGAACATAGATCTCGCAGTAAGCCTCTCAGTATGCGTAAATACCGCCGCCATATTGGTACGGTGCTCCACAGCTTAAACTGTCATTCAACTGCATTCAGATCAACAAGATGGCGGCTCTATTGACGTATTGCTCCCATAGACGCCTGTATACAATGTGACATCTATATATATCTATGGGTGAGAGTTACCTTGATGCCATCTTTGGCTCCCTCCTGCAGGTAGGGAATGATGGAGTGATTCCACAGGTCTATGAACCAGGATCGGAACTCCTCAACGGTGACGGGACAGGACAAGAAGAAGCAAGGGCCTGCACGCACAAACACACACACACACATACACACACACACACACATGCATACAGAGGAAGTATGGACATAATCAAACATACAGTCCTCACACACAGTATCAGATCACTGTAGATGTGGGCGCAGGAGTTAACTTGAGAAAAAAAAGGAAAACATGTCGGAAGTGTGTGGGAAGTCACAGCAACACAAGCCCTAGCATGGAACATGACACTGGTATGGCCACCAGGTCTCTCAGTGGGGTGTAGGAAGCTAAGGGGGTTGATAGTCACTCAATCACTCAGTCACTCACTCACTCAGGGCCTTCATTAAAGCATTTCCCCTCTCTCTCCCCTGTCTGCATGTATAGTACATAGGAATTCTAAATATTCCGGAATCAACTCCCAAACCAACAAAGGTGGTTGCCGTGGCCTACCGATGAGGAAGTCCGAGGTGCTGTGTTTCTCCAGGAAGGCGTGGAGGTGGTACCAGAGCTTGGGCACCCAGTCCAGCACCCGCAGGAGCTCCTCGCTGGCCAGACTCCGTGGCTCCTCCGCCTCCACTAGCTTCCTGTGCAGGTAGCGCACCAGGAAGCCATTGGCCGGCTCCACGTTGTTGGAGAAGGTCACCATCCTGATGGAGAAACAGCGTGTACAGTATGTGCAATACGGAGAGAAGCTAATGACCTATATGATATGCGGGAACTGCTATCTCTTTCAGTAAATTCCCCTGTGGCTAACATTCATGTAGGCCTTCTGGGTCTAAGAGCTGTACAGAGACTCTAGCACTGTCTGACAGTGCAGGCTAAGGGGCTGTCCCATCACACATACAGTATAGAGTCAGCCGCTAGCACACTCGTCTCCACACGCTAGCCGCCATGTCAGAGGAAAGCATAGAAAGGTCGCTGGAGTTCGGGACTGACCAATCAGTCTCAAGTTACCAACTCAGCTCCAAACCGCAAGCCCAATCGGGACATAATGAGTATGCAGGACACTTACTCGCTCCCGCCATGCACTAACGAGAGCAGATCTATACCATCTCTGAGGACCCCGCAGCGGCTCAGCGGCGGCGGAACAGATTCTCGGCAGATGGTGAGGAGAAAGTGATAGCCTCTCACAGACACCACAGAGCTGCTGCTAACTGACTGGCATGCTGGCTGAAGCCGCCATTACTTAAATATTGGATTATAGGATTAAAGCTGTAAAATGCCAATCCTATATTTATGAACCCTTTCAGATCACGGGAAATGACTCAGGCGAAGTGTATGTGTCAGGTTTGGTTTGGTTTGTATCATATCTCCTAAAAGGGTTTAGAACATTTCGTGATTGGAAGTTTGCCGTACCTAAAGCTGAGATGAAGTCCGTGGTTCGGGGTCATCTTCACTGGCTGGTTGGTGGTGCCAATGATGTAGGGGCTGACAAAAACAGAACACGGAAAAAATCTGAGCAATCCATCTCTCACACTGACAGGGTCCTAATGCAGGAAGAGGAAAGAATCACTCTTGCCCAGTGAATGCTGGTGAAGAGAAAGACATGCACTAAATCTTACCCTCCCATTAAAATGTACCGAGACCACTGGAGATATATTAAAGTTAATCTTTGTACAAAAATCCTCCACGGGTCTTAAAATAGCTTTGCAGTCATTTCTCCTTTTTTTCTATAGCAAATCCTGTTTTACGACTGGTGCTCAGACAGGTTTGGGATGTGTGCACAGGGCTATATTTGTCCAGCCGCTGCCAAGAGCACTGTGGAAACATCTGTGCCTATTTGTGGCCAGCGCCGCTTACCATTTGTGATATTTGCAGGTCAGAGCACCATTGACCAGCTCGCTGATGGAGGCAGCATCATGGACGTCATCCAGGATGACCACCAATGGGATCTCGGCTGTGCTGGTTTCCCGATCGATCTGATTGGCCAGGTTGGATAGGTACAGCTGCAGATCCTGGTGACAGGGGCGGGAGAGAGAGTGAGGTAATGTTAGGTTGATATCGGCCATGACCCAGTGACTTCAGACCTGAATTTTCCTGTGCCCACTTTAACTTAGACGTCCTTGGGACACAGAAGTAGGCTACACCATTCCTCAATAAGCAAACTACATTTTTACTTAGACTTTTGAACAATCCCCCACAAAACTGCAAGCACAAAAGTTGTCTAACTTTACAATGTAATAAAATAAGAACAACTTGTTTGTGTTCCTCACCTCTGCAGTAGAGGTGAACGTGTCTTTCAGAACTGTGATTGAATGTATCTCAAAAGATCTGAAGGCGATTATCTGGTGTACTCCCAACCATTACCCTGTTATAGCTAACTGATCCACACCTTATGCTCACTTTCAGTTTCATTCAGGATGTCCACATCAGTTAGTGTTAGAACTCGGTGAGTACAAACTACAGGGCTAGGGTTAAAAATATTTTGTGCATTCGCTGGGGGATTTTGATACAAGTTATTGTACAGTACTAGTCAATTATTTGTATTATTTATTGAACAAGTATCTTGTGTTCTTTGGAAACGTATGAATTTAGCAGATGTTTTTATCCAAAGCGACTTACATTTGTCAGCTACCAATCAGTTCTGGGCCGGTCTAGCAACTTAAGGGTAAGGTTGTTCATGGGCACAGCAGTGGCAGCTGGGATTCGAACCCACAATTTAGCGATTAGCATGCTAGCCAGGGTCCTTAACCATTACACTGCCACCGATGGATGTGACTGTTATGATAACACAGTTATGGAGTTAAGTCAATGTGAGCTGGGAGAGTATGTCATGAGTGCTGGCCCACCTTGCAGGACTGCCGGTGCATGTTGAACGTAACCGAGATGCCGTCGGTGGGCTCGCGGCCGCTGCGCTCCACCAGGTACTCGGTGAGGCGGGAGGCCAGGTAGCTCTTGCCTGTGCCACTGGGACCAGACAGCACGATGCGCCGATGCTTGAGCAGCAGGCTGATGTAGTGTTGCATCATGGTCTTAGGGATGAGCGTCTCAAACACCAGGCAGTCCACACACTTCTCACGCAGACCTGAAACATGGAAGAGGGACCACAGTGTTAGAGGCTGCGTACCCAAATGTTTTGAGAGATCTTTAGTTTGGCCAGGTGGATCCACTGATGAGGTTTAGTCCTCTGAGGCAGATATGGTACCCCAATATAATATGATCCCAAACTTAAAAAATAAAGTTTGGCTAGTTCAGCTTTTCTAGTGATTATATGTAAACAGAATTGTGACCAACAGATAACATTCCTACCATTTCACACAATAATGAGCATATGATGTTAAAATTGAACAAATGTACGACATGATTTCCATGTCAGTCTATAATGGATGTAACAGAATCATAGAAGGCCAACTAACAGTCTTGAGGCAGTCTAATGTCTGGTTCACATTACACAATATCAGCCATGATGCAAGACTGCTGAAACCTCTCCAAACTTTCCAGTGTTCAAATTATGACTTGCATTTTTGTGATCTGCAGTCTACCTCACAGCACAGCAACTCATCTGCTTGTTGTACAATGATCTCAAGCGTTATGAATTATTGGTGAAGGCTATGTAGAGTAGATTTGCTTTAAGCACTCCCTACGTTGTGTTGCCTTGTGCTGGTAAGCTAATCGCATGCTAGATATTCCCCTACAACTTGCGACAAGGCCGCAACTGGAATTAATCACATCTGAGAGTAGATCACACTTGATTACTTGTTCCCAGGGGATTGACCTACAAGACTGGGCGATTGCCTGTGATTTCCAAGCTGACCCTCCTGACAATCCTTTCTAAAATTGTGTAGCCCGAACTTGGCATTAGATGAACACTGGGTAGCCCTTTTTACAGGCCGCGGTGCACTGAGTTGAGAGAGAACTAATTTAAGCAAAGGAGTTAGATCATGCCAAACTGACTCAAACATCCAGGCACAAGCTCAGACATGGACCCCCCCTCCTCCACAATCAGACCCCAGAGCGCTACGCCAGAGGAACCACAGTTGAGACAGCTGAATTTGCTAGTCATCAGAGCCAACCCTGGGCCAAATGCGGGCCTGGCTGGTTCTGGAAGCGGTGCCTATGTGGGCCAGCACATTTCAGCAAGGTGTAAATATTCCATGACCGCTGGATCTTGGCAGAAGATTGTGGGTATCTGCTATTTCTCCGCGTGTATCTTACCTGATCACATGTCCCCTCATAAACAACTGCGACTACAGACAGTCTGAGCTCAAAATAACCCCCCAGATTAAGCATCAGTAGGGGGGTGGAGTGGGGCGGTAAAGGGGTTGGTACGGGCTCGGGTGCATCGGGGTGGGGTGGGGAGCGGGGGGGCGGGGGGGCTGGGGGGTACTCGGGTGGTTACGTGTCACCCCCCCTCTCCCAGGATGTCATATCATCCCAAATAGTGGGGTATCAGGTGTGGGAATATGAGTGTGAGTTTTGAGTATGTGTGTGTGTTCTATTCACTTAAGAGCATTACCATCTGGAGCTTGTGGACACACACACACACACTGATAGATGGAGGGATAGGATTTTCAGGTCCCTTCCCCTCCATGCCGGCCCACAGGCTTCCCGCATGGTTAGCGGCATTCCCGGCCTGCCAGGTGGATCATACAACGCTGCCTGGCCTTCCAAGCCTCCCAGGAGCGAGTCCCATCCATCAGTCTCACACCGGGACAGGCATCCCAGGCCTGCGCGCCATGGGAACGGGAATGCCTCCCTGGGTATCCAGACGGACGTGGCCTGCTGACTGTACACCGTCACAAAGGGAGCTCGCAGCGGAGCTCCGCAACCTTCCGGACAGACACTCACAGCGCTCTGGAAAGAGCAGGAATCCCTGGCCTTCGGATGATGGAAAGAATGGGAATGTGCCTGTAGTGGCTGTGTTAGTACCGGAGAGAAAAAACACTTGAGTGCCCTGGGCACAAGAGTGTGCTCTGGCGTAGTGACATGCTTCCACATATCCAGTCACACACCCAGTCACACACAGACACACCCATGTTGAGAGGAGAGGGAATCCTAAACCTCTGGACTGGGGACAGGAACGAGATGAGAGTGTGTGTGTGTGTGTGGGTGTGTATGGGGGGTGGGGTTTTCACGGGACGAGGGGGAGTCTGCACTGTCACAGTGTCTGTAAGATATGTCACAGTTGTCCACTACACACGCCAGGATTATTTACTAGCCAATAATACATAAATAATATTCTGGGATTGGATGAGATCGTGGAGTGGATATCACAGGATATCCCAGGGCACCCTCACTACTAATTCAAAAAATGCTCTGCACCAAAAACAGTGCCCTGAGGGTCTAATTTGACACTGCATTATCATATCCAACTTCCTGTAGCTCTTGCAGCTCTCACATGGTTTACATGCACTCCTGGAGCCCACTAGTGGTGAGGGCCTCATGCTTCAGACCTAAGGGAGGATGGCTGGTGACTGGGTCGAATCAATACATACATACATATATTACAAACACACACACACACACACACACACATATATACACAGCACATCTATGTGGCAGTTTGACAAAAAATCATGGCCTCTGGACCCATCCAGTCATCCAGCGCAGAGAGACATGCCAGATGCACAACATCAACAAGAGCCTACTGAGCCTCAGAGCTGATGTGCAGTGTGTGTGTGTGTGTGTGTGTGTGTGTGTGTGTCTGTGTGTGTAAATGTTTGTTAAACGGGAGAAAGGGACAGCCAAGGACACACACAGAAGAAGGTTCTTGTAGAGACATCAGTCCACAAAGTGTGTGTGTATATACAGTATGTGTGTGTCTGTGAATTTGTGTGTGGTGTGTGAGAGACCGTATGTGTGTCTATGTGTGTGTGTGTGTGTGTGTGTGTGTGTAGTGGGTGGGATGCATGACTGTCAAAAACTAATGGACAGCAAATTCCTATAAAGAAACAGGGGGGGCATTACATGACCATTTCCCCCCTTCTGGTGGCCTCATTGTTGGCTGAATGTATGCTATCAGTTCAGGCTTTTGAACATGAACAGATATTAGACCCAACCAGAACACCATCAAAACCAGATCTGCACCAGAGGAGAAGATCCCAACACTGTGGCACTGTGCCTTGGGCCGAGGCATGGGGTTTAGTACACTAAAAGTGCACAGTGCCAAGTACACTAAAAGCAATACATCTATTTCAACTATTACACACTTGCTCCTTGTTTGGACAAACCTGATTGACCTAGCCACATTGAAAGGTCTTTGTTTTAATAAAGCAAACCTCTGTACTGTATAGCCCCTAAGCTACAGGTCTCTAGCAGTGTGTGGGTTCTCAAAAGCACTCGAGTGTTGGTACACAGTCCTGGCTCTGTACATGGTAAACAAACAGGGGCTTGGAACGAGTCATGCACTATTTCAGGCAATCAACACGGCGCTGGAGGACCACAGCTGCTGAGCTCAAATATCATTGGCCAGAATCACAGAGTGAACCTTTAACAACCACCACCCCACTCTACAGTGGAGACAGGATTATTTAAACATGCTCTTTGTGGTTGTAAAATGGGGCCTGCTTCCAGGAGTCAAGTGTCAGAAGTTAAATGTCTTCCGTTGGTTTGAAAAGTGTTCTGCATTGACCAAAGGTACCTTTGGCACTTTACTGCATATTCTACCAGCTTACTGCATATTCTACCACTTAACTGCATATTCTACCAATTTATTGCATATTCTACCAAGTTTACTGCATATTCTACCACTTTACTGCATATTCCACCAGTTTTAAAAGTACCCTGAGAAAGTATTGCATTTTTATACTGATCTAGATTAGACAGAGACACAAAGTAGGATTGACCACAAAGTACCTCTCTCCCTTCCTCTCTCTCTCTCTCTCTCTCTCTCTCTCTCTGGGTACTCTCACCTTTAAGGGACACACTGACGCCACTGGAGCTCTTGGTGATGCAGCGGGCTGGTGGGGTCTCGGGGGGATCTCCCCCCTGCACACGTTTGTGGTGGCCCACGCTGTAGCTGAGGATGGAGTCCCCAGACAACCCCAAGCTGGAGCTGGGATCCACCAGGGACAGGTACTCCTGCACAGGACAGATACACACACACAGACAGACACACACACACACACACACACACACACACACACACACACATAGACATACACACGCACACACACACACATACACACACACACAGGGTCAGAGAGAACTCCAGACAACAAGACAACTCCACCTCATCAGGAAGTACAAGTACACTCTCACATACCAAGTCTTTTAACGGACCGAAGTAGCTCAGTTCTAAACGGCCATGTAAATGGTGCTATCTTCTCTATACATAGTAATGGCCTACCCTATCCAATGGCTTGCAAGGAATGGGGGATAATAGCCTGCACACAGTCCTTTGAGCTTACTCTGTCCAATAAAAGACATCAAGTCTTAGTATGTAAGAGTGTAAAATCCATAAAACAAATGGGTAGGAACACCATAAACACAGACAGCGAGAAAAATATATTTAAATATAACCTTATGAAGTAGGGCAAGTATCTGTCCAATGCGGAACAGAATGGGCACTCTAATCATTGAGGTTAGCTCTGTCCAAAGATAAAATGTAAATCTAATAAGCTGTCTCAGAGTTGGCCAAAGGGGTTTCTCATTATACACTTCATCTGAGGTGAGAGCATCCCATGAGTGGGTTTATGTCTGGAGTGAGAGTAAGAGTGGAGGTTGATGAGGAGATGGCTGTATCACTCTTTCGAAATCTCAGGCTTGGGTGTTTTTTTTTCCTTAGCTGTTCATTATTAGTGAGGAGATAGAATCTTAGGGAAGAGACTCTAAGAGAGACTCTAATATGAGAAGGGGAGAGGGAGGTCAGACACAGAGGAGGATGCAGAGAGAAAGAGAGAGAGAGAGAGAGAGAGAGAGAGAGAGAGAGAGAGAGAGAGAGAGAGAGGGGGGGGCTGAGACACACCCTAAGGACTTGGCTGACGGCCGCGTCTAGAGAGGTCCAGTTAGTCTGCTGGTTGATCCGGACTGCTCCGATGTAGAAGTCCAACTGCTTCATCTCCTAAAGTAACCCAACAAGGAAATGGCCGTGGTTAAAACAACAGAACCAGAACAATAGGAATAAGAACCAGAACCAGCTTAACCATTACAGCAATGGCCAACAGTAGAACCATAAAACAGCCACTAGGCCATCACAGACTACCAGAACCTCCATCTACAAAGCACAGTAAAGAACACAGCTGTGTGAGAACTCCCTACTTCAACTTGGCACCAGGGTTTCAAAGAGTTTTCTATTTCAAATACAGAACTGATCTGTATCTACAACATATTTACTTGATAATATTTTGATACTGTTTATTTTTTTGTTGTTTGCTGTAGCCTATATTTGTAGATCTGTTTTTTTTTTTGTACCATGAGTAAATATCAACCCTGATTCACTTGGATGAAGAAAGAAGACGTTCTAAATTGAGAGCTGCTGACCTCTTTGAAGACGTGCTGGTCTGGCACTCGCACCACCACCCGTACCTGACCCTCCTCTCTCTGGGCCAGCAGGCCCAGGGTGGCTGATGGAAGGAGATCTGAGAGAGGAGAGAGAGACAGGTAGAGAGACAGAGAGACAGAGAGAAAGAGAGACAGAGTCAAAAGAAAGATGGAAATGAAAAAACTATTGGGGCGAGGAGCAAAACTCACAGAATGACAGAGACACAGACATATTTACAGCATTGATTCATGTGGCTCCATTTCTGAGCTATGCCTCGTGACGGCACGTTGAAGCAGTTATGTATTGTGATTCCCCACTAAACTGCTTTACAGTGAACATTAGTCTTTGCTCTCGCAGGACTACTGATGTATGGGCAATCATTTTGAATCATGAGGAGCACAAAGTTTTATTTGTCTTCATAAACCATCCTCTTCCTCTCCCCACCCACCCAACATTCCCAAGATGCCCCTGGGGCAAAAAACATAACGTTCGGAGCAATAAAGTTCAAAGTTGAGAAGAACTGTTTTAGCAGCTTTCTTTTCTTTTCACATGAAATAAAACAGTGTGTGTATGTGTGTGTTTGTGTGTGTGTGTGTGTGTGTGTACTTACTGTAAACACAATTATGCTTATTGTATAAACATGTTTTATTCTTCAGATTACTGTATCTCTGCTTGTTTTGTCTCTGCTTTTAACATGTCATGCGTGTGTGTGCTTGTGTGTCTCTCTTCATCAATGCAGTAGTAGCAGTACTAATAGCGAGTGTGTGTGTGTGTGTGTGTGTGTGTGTGTGTCTTTAGGCAACCTCACCTGGTCCTCCACTCTCTCCCAAACTCATGCTGAGTGTTTTAGGGAGTGATGCAGCCACTGATTGCCGTGGTGACGACGTAGCCAATGACATGAGCCCTGATGACTGGGAGGTGGAGCTTGGGGGTCTGGAGGAGCCGGTCTTCAGCTGGTCGTTCTCCGCCTTCAGGTTCTCCACAGTTTCCTAGGAGACAGGGCAGCGTGTCAGAGGGGACTAGTGACATTTAGCTGTGGCATTTAGACTGGCTCAACTCTCAACGTCAATGATGGCTAAATACACACACACACACTTGCGCACACGCACACACACACACACGCACACACACACACACATATCCACAGACACACACACACACACACACACACACACACAGACACAGACACAGACACAGACACACACACACACACATACATATCCACAGACACACACACACACACACACACACCTGCATGGAGGTCATTGCATCGCGCAGTTGCTCTAACTGGTGGGCGGAGCTTAATGCCTCCAGGCGGATGTCTGTCAGTTTCCGCTCCTTTTCCCAGAGTTCCGAGCGTAGCTCTGACACCACCTTCTCCTCACCCTCACCGCCCTCAACTCCCACTCTGTGAGGAGAGAAAGACAGAAAAAAAAAAGAAAGAGAGAGAGAGAGAGAGAGAGAGAGAGAGAGAGAGAATGTGTGAGAGAGAGTGTGTAAGAGAAAGTGTATGTGAGGGAGAGTGTGTCATGTTTTGATCTTCTCTAGAATCCACAGTTAATAAAAAGGTTTTTGCAAAGTGCAAGTCAGGCAAGAGGCTTTGACCTCTGCACCTAACCTATCCATACTCCAAAGAAGCTTTGACCTCTGACCTATCCGTACTCCAAAGAGGCTTTGACCTCTGATCTAGCCATACTCCACAGAGGCTTTGACCTCTGACATATCCATACTCCACTGAGGCTTTGACCTCTGACCTATCCATACTCCAGAGGCTTTGACCGCTGATCTATCCATACTCCAAAGAGGCTCTGACCTCTGCACCTACAGTACAGTAACCTACAGTACCCATACTCTGAGGGTGAAGTGATTACTCAAGAGACATGCCAATGGTTGTTTTGGTGGAGAGCGAGTGTTTGCAAAAGTATACTACAGTGCCTTTGATGAGAGAGGCAGATCTGTCACAAAAGTGTATGTAGTGCTTTCTTCATGTAACACACCAATACTACACTGAGTAGAAAAGGGCTTCCTCCTACACCAGCAGGGCTGGATTACCGTAATTCCCTGAT
>JAVQKI010014371.1:0-11118 GCA_036025975.1 Nematalosa erebi
TGTTTTGTATGCAGTGCCCTCTGAAAATGTCTCTTCAGTTGTCCTTGATGTAAAACATGATTAGATTCCCTAAGGTTACAGTGGGATTCTTTTAAGAACATTTTTCTGCCAGGACTCTGAGTAAACTCAGTGTAGACTAGGAGAGGTCTAGTGGTAAACTACCGTTAACTTCCTTGTCAGGAAAGTGTACCTAGAGCCCTAATCTTGTTCTGCTCCACTCTAAGCAGCTCACGTCTCAGACAGCAGACTTGGCAGAGGGAAACTTTCCTCTGTCTGTCTGTGTGTCTATGTGTCTGTCTGCCTTCTGGGCAGCCTGTACCATGCTATTCCGTCCCTGATGCCAGGGCTTTGAGAGGCGCCAAAGGAGCTCTTCTGTCTCTGGGCAGAATTGTACACACACACATACACACACTCACGCATACATACACACACACACACATACAGTACACACACACACACACACACACACACACTCACACACACATACACACACTCACGCATACATACACACACACACATACAGTACACACACACACACACACACACATACACACACTCACGCATACAAACACACACACACACATGCACACACACACACACACACACAAATATACACACGGCGGCGGTGACTGCGGTAGCAGAGGGGTCAGGATCCGGACTTGCCCCGTGAACATCCCCGAGCTCAACCACGCTTGGCTGGCTGGCGGCAGGGGTGCGCCGAGGCCTGACTTAAGCGGGATGCACACAGTCAACACCAGCATGCATCAGTGGCTGCCACTGTAGGAGCCAGTGGCCCATGGGTCCTTGTTGTTCTAAGAACCTAATCAGTCACTCCACTTGAACTGTGGGAGAATGGAGGGCAGGGTTGGGGGAGGTTGCTGGCTGGGGTTGGTTGTGGGGGGTTTCTGGCTGGTCAGGAAAGGATGGAAAGGCTTTTTCCCTTTTGCTGTTTTTTCGGTTTGCTGGGCCCTGATGGCTTGCCATTGATATGATAGTCACAGTGCTTGTACATATGACAGGGTTAATGCTTCGGAAGTTGGAGGAATTAGAGTGGTGGATAGGGCCGCGGTTCATTCATGGTGTCCTCATGTTTGCCAAGCTGGTTAATACCACTGCAGTTCTCTATGGACGTAGCCAGCCAATACAGGGCGGTAAAGGAAGTAAACAAGCTGTGTAGGACATGTTGTCATGAATGTACACCGATCACTTCACCACAACGGACATGCGCATAGCTGGTGCCGGAGACACAGTAACACAGCAACAAACCCACACCAAGCTGAAATCAGTCACTATCTCGTTGTAGCTTACAGTATTTCAGCCTTGGCTGGGGGTATAGAGTAGCAGAAGTGCTCTCTGGTAATGAATGTTTAGTGGCGTAAACCTGTTCCAGCGCTGGCGGATGTCTGACAAGCAGCTTTCTAATCTCCCTCTTGCAGCTTTTGCTCGAAGGGATTGGCCTCCCTACACCTACCCACGACCTGATTGGTATCCTGGAGCTAGGCGACCTACAGGTACCACTGCCAACCCTGGAGAAAAGCCTCTTGCTTGTCTCCTCCTCCCGAAATGCATTGGAACAAACAGCGCAAAACAATATCCATGCTTTATATTGCCTAAACATCACATAAAATGATTTATAAAACTTATTATAAAGTCATTTATGAAGGCATTCATTTAAAGTCAAATAAATATAACATAACATTTTCTAAATATACTGCAAAAAAGTACAAAACTGAAATAAAAAAGAATCCCTTTGTTGAAAATGTTTCTTAACAGAAAGTAACCCATGTGACTCCACTGTGCCTTAATGGCCCCATTCATGCCTGCCCTCTTTATATTCAGATATTAATCACTCTCCAGATATGGGCTACTCGTGGACTGAGGGGGACGTAGCAGAGAGCACCGGTAAGGCATCACACTAACACACTGACCCCAGCACTGACTTTAAGGGCCCATTCATAGTCAGTGCAGATGCAGGTTTGAACGCAATCACACACACGTGCGTTCAGTGCAACATGAAATATGTCACACATATGAGACATTGTGTTGCATTTAAAAAAAATGGACGACACAATTTGCGCATCATGCACTGGGTATGAAATCAGCTTTTACACTGACCCCAAAGCAGTACATGCCGTATCACGTGCTGTTGGTTGCTGCTGAACACACTTGAGAGGGCATTTACTACTTGTTCAGTCTGTGTATATGTGTCTGGGGGTGATTGCTATGATGTGGGGGTGTGCTTATGCTCTTTATGTGTGTTTGTATATATCATTTCCAAAGGCATTGATATATAGCACAAAATAATATCTGCAGCTAATTTGCGGAATGTATGTTCCATTCTGTCATGCCGGGATTGCAGTCCATGTCAGCACCATTCAAGATGTTTTAATATGTGCCAATGTGCTGACCATATGTGTAACACACTGTATACACATCCACACATGTGTTTAAAGTACAGTGTATGTAAGCCATATGGGCATGACGGGAAAAGAGTCACCTCCTCTTGATGATCTGTAATTGGTTGTGCACTGTGAAAACAGCCAATCACCTGTCCCTATCAGCAACACTAACCCAATGCATCTTAAATGGCTGGCTTTCTCCCCATAGAACGTGATGCAAGGCCTGACATCACAGACTATGAACGATGGTATTATAGCTTTGGACAGTACCGTAAGTATACTTTCTTTCCAAAGAAAGACCTCTGTATGTCTTGTGTGTACTGCTATTATATGACCTAACTCACTTTTACGATGTTGTTCTAGTGTTGTTTGATATTGGAAACATGAAAGGAAACATGGAAATAATCATGTTCAGTGATGACATGTTAACATTACACTGAGATGACATCACAACCAGTCATAGGGAGTGGAAGGGGTCTGGTCTGTCTTGTACACCAGGAATGTCTCTAATAGCAGTCAGCTTTGCGACATCCTTGGAGGTGTTTATTACTCGCTGGAAATGGCAAAAGTAAATGACACCCCATGAGGCGATGTTGTTTTCACCATCTGTTTATAGAGCTGAGATCTTTGAGGAACAGGACTTCACTTCACTTTGTTGTCTCAGGGCTTCATAGTTCTGTATTTTAACAACTGGGCTTGAAATGCTGTCTCCAGAGTGGCCCAAGTTGCTTAGGCTAGCGTGAGAATTTGCAGCTATGTAGGGTAAACCTAAAGGGCCTCCCCTGTTTTTAGCATCCCCATTCATACCAACACCATTGAACAAGCTACAAATCAAGGAAGCCCAGAAAACCCACACATGGACTCATGACAAGACACCAAATGGCATCCTGTCAATCAGTTGTAGTCTTAGCAAAATTACAGACCATTTTGCTTTGCTCTGCATGCAACATTGTCATGGCATCTAAATTAAATCATTCGTTTTTTGCGGATCAACGGGTGAGGCTGTTTTGAGCATGCCCATATAAATAAATGAAAAAAAAACACACACACACACGAGCGTTGCAGTACCAGAGTTACAGTGATGAAAAAGCCAAACAGAGTGCAACGGCTGTGGCGTAGTTTAACTCGTTATTTCACTTCTTGTTGCTCTGTAATTCCCTCACTGAAGAGATTACAGATGACGCCGTCTCACTTCTCTTCTGCCTCCCCTGTATTTGCAGCGCCTCGAGGCCCTGAGATGGACACGAGTCGTAAATTTCTCCCTGACATGACACACACCAGAGGTGGGTATCTCTGACGTTTGCCACCCTGATGCACTTGAGGCCCAGACGGGCCCAAGACAAGTTTAATGCTAGAGTCATGGTATTTTCAGTCAGTCAAGAGTAATTTCTTCGTTATAACAGCTTTTATAGCTTTTGCAAGCTTGCAGAAGGCATAATAGGAAATGCTTCATCGCATTCCATTTAATGCCCTGGGGATCATGCTGCTTTTTGGTCCTAACAGATGCATAATGCTAATGGTATTGTGTCAACAAAGGGTTTTAATCTTAGAATATTCCCTTGTTATGGACACAATCATATCTACATACATACACACAAATGTATGCTCTCACACGCAAACACAAACACACACACACACACACACACACACACACACACACACACACATACATACATACAGACACATACACACACAGAAATATGCATACTCACAGACAAACAAACAATGTAACAAAACAATTATACACACATACACACAAACATATACACTCCCTCAGATTGATAGACAGACACACATATACACTCATACACGCATGCACACGGACAGACAAACATACACAATGGGTGCTGCTATGCAAGCTGCTTAGGGATTTGATGTAGTGATCCAGGACTTTGGTAACTCAAGCTTGTATGCTATTGTCAACACAGTGGAGCCGCTGGATGCCTGGAAACCCGAAGTAAACCCTTTCGACCCAGGTAAGGTGGCTTGCACTGTCGCTGCTCAACCAACTCCCCTCACTCCCCAACTTCCAAATCCCTCATCTCCCCACATCCACCTCCCTCCCTCACCTCTCCTGTTCCAGCAATTTGTCAGTGTGCTGGGACACCAGAGGTGCCTCAAGCCAATGGTGAAACTGAAGCTTTCCTTCATCATTTTGTTTCTCTATTCTGGGCCTCTCAGTCTTAGTAAAGGGGGTCATTCTATATTACTCTAGAGCTTTTGGTCCCACACACATTTGATTAGCGTTTTAAAAGCAATTAGCCGTGCACAATGTGACTGTCTCCATCGGGGACATAAGCAGTGGATAAAAAGTGGCTAGAGAGTGAGTGGTCAGCAGTTCCTCTGGTATCTAATACCTTTCCATTTACCCCTGCAGGCTTCAACGTGCGCGAGCAAGACTCCATACCCAGAGCCCCCGAGCCCGTTGTCTCCCAGGGAGATCCAAGTACGTCAGAATTGTTTTATACCTAGCTTAGTGGAGCGCCTCAATTTCTGATCTGTCTCCATGGAAATGCCCCTTGACCTCTATCACTTTGTGTCTGTGCAGAAGAAAATAAACTTGTTTTTGGGTCTGGTCTTTGAATATGTCACAGGAATGGTTCAACATCCATCAGGATCACATTAATAGCGGCCAGGCAGTGTCTGATGTGATGCCGTAGCTCAGACTACCACAGAGAACGGGATTGGTGCCAGTGCTGTCTCTTGGATTCAACAGTCTCTGTGTTAGTGTTACACTTGTGAGAAATTTGTCTGTGTCTCACCCACAGACTGTAAAGTGGACATTGCCTTCCTAATGGATGGCAGCTGGAGCATTGGGAAGAGGCGCTTTAAGATCCAGAAGGACTTCCTGGCTGAGGTTTCTCAGGCACTCGATGTGGGAGTGGTTGGTCCCATGATGGGAATCATCCAGTATGGGTAAGTTGCACGAGCCAGCCCTTGAAGGCAGCCATCTGGGGTTTGACCTTAAAACCAAGCCTAGTTTTACCCAAGTTTTATACCCACTGAACTAGCTCTGAGGGTGAGATTCTATGAAAGATGTTTTAGAGAAAAATGTTATATGTGTTCTCAGTTCACTGTACTTTGGATGCTTTACTTTGGAAGTGGTGGTGTTGTTGCCAGTAAACATACACTTGCTTTAAAAAAAAAAATCTATTGATGAGGCTTTTTAGAAATGACTTCGCAAAAAATCATTTTCAGTGGTGCCTTTTGTTTGTTGAGCAAGCTTGTTTTTCAGTTATGATAAGCAGTTTTCTTTAGACACATACCAGCACACTCTACAAGGTACTTGACAAACAGACAGACCCTAGCCCAATTTTTTTGAGCCACCCAGAGATCAGATCAGTGCGAGAACAGGGCCAGATCCCTTCCTGAGGGAACTTCAGTCAGGACAGCAGGAAGGTTCCCAGATCCACGTCTGCGTCATCACCTGAGAGGCCCAGTCTGGAGGTGTCTCGACTCGGCTCCCACCCCACCCCCACCCCCACCGCCCCCCCACAGGGAGACAAGCCTGGCAGACAGCCCGACGGCAGCCCTGGAGACCGTAAAAGATCAAAGTTGAGGATGAGGGGTGTTGAACGTGGTGGTGGGATAGCTAGTCTAATAGGTTTCCAATGGGGCTGAGATAGACAGGCTGACATACCTAAGCTTCTTCCTGTTGTTGATGTGTTGTCCTTCTCTAACAGAGATGACCCAGTGACGGAGTTCAACTTGAGGGCTTATTCAAGCTCCCGAGAACTCAAGCCAGCCGTGGAGAAGATCACACAGAAGGGAGGCCTGTCCAATGTGGGTGAGTTGATCAGAGACAGAGAGAGAGAGAGAGAGACAGAGGTGAAGAGGATGAGGAAGAGTGAATAGTGAGAGAGAGAGAGAGTTACACACAAAGAGAGACTAGAGTGAGCACTAGAGAGAGACAGATGCAGACAAAGAGGGAGAGAGGATGCAAGAAAGAGATAAACTGAAGATACATACAGAAAGGCAGAATGTAAGAGAAAGAGAGCACAGCAAAACAGAGACTGTGTGTATGTGTGTGTGTGTGTGTGTGTGTGAAGTGGGGGCAGAGAGAGAATGAGAGAGAGAGAGAGAAAGAGAGGGAGACAGAGGCTGCAAAGAAATAGAGAGAAAGAGGTATGAGACAGATGGATGCAGAAAGAGAGAGCAAAGCAAGAGTGAGGAAGAGAGAGAGAGAGAGAGAGGCACCCCACTGATGGGAACTGATGTGACATGTTGATAATGTGAGACACATGCCATCTGCCTGGGCTAGAGATTCTCAGCAGCATACCCCACTGCAGTGTGAAAGTGAAAGGGTGCAATTATTGCATCGTGGAGATGGACCTTTTTACCGGCCGAGCACATGTGAGCTAGGAATTAAATCTAAATTTGATGCAGGAACTGTTTGGTAAATTACATGTTTGGTAGCTCTGAGGAGTGATGTTTTTTTCTCCCCCAGTAAGCTAACCGAGTGTTTGAGTTTTATCCACCAAGGGGGGTGAGTTTATGCACTGTTGGCACTTAGGCATTTCAGTGGCGGCTCCCTCAGACGCCATACACACCAAATGCAGCTTCTTACCGGGAACATGCCACTATGACGTGAATAAAGAAGGCATGGTTGGTAATTTAAAATAAAATGGGAACTTTTGTGTTGAATGAGCCTACCACACACTGTAGTAAACCATTTTGTGCTTGTTTTAAAACACTGCAGTGCTTTAAAGCTGATATTTCCCCCAAATGTAGTGGTCCGGCTCACGATTGTTGACTTCTACCCCTGGAATGGCTGACCACTTGTACTTTAAATTAAAAGATTATTTGTTTGAAATGTCAGAAGTGAAATGTTTCATTCACCTTTAGGGTTTTTTTTTTTTTTGTAGCATGAAAACTAAATGGCTGAAGACATTACATTTTGTATTGATCAAAATCCGTTTGTGGATATTGCAGCTATTATATTTTTCCTAATGAATGTGAACCACTTAATAGAGAAGGATGCATAGCAGAGAGAAGAAAACACAAAGCGCTCTTACATCAACCTACCTGTTCGTCAACTGCCATAATCTGATCAGGACTGTCTTTTGCTGCCCCCTTGTGTTGGAACAGGGAAGGCCCTTTCCTACATCACCAAACATTACTTCAGTGACACCAATGGCAACCGTGGCGGCGCCCCCAACGTGGCTGTGGTGCTGGTAGATGGGTGGCCCACTGACAAGGTGGAGGAAGCTTCCAGGCTGGCTAGAGAGTCTGGAATCAACATCTTCTTTGTCACTATTGAGGGTCCAGATGAGAATGAGAAACAAAATGTGGTGGAGCCCAGCTTTGTGGATAAGGTACAGGAAATTACAAGGCTGCATGAAATCTACTAGCATTGTGCATAACATCTCAACTAATAATGTCAGATTCTAGAGCATAGCAAAAGTTCTTTACCTAGTTGTTTTCAGATTAATACATGTATGGGAGAGAGCTACACGTGGGAATGCATTTTTTTCATCATTCTATACTTTGTCGCAAGATCATGATGTGATTAAAATTCAAAAGACGTTTTCTTTCGGTTTGCATAAAACACTGACCTGAGGTCTATAGATGGTGTTGCTTATATTCAGGAAGTTTTTTCTTTCTCCTTTTCTGAAAAATACTTTAAAAGAAAAGTCAGTTTGATATACTGTGTAGAACACTGGTTCTCAAACTGGGGTCCACAGTTTGAAAAAGTTACAAAATAGCATCTAGCATCTAACAGAACAAATTGATATACACTTACATGGCTAAATTTGTGTTGTGATTATGAGGGGTTCTAGACTTATGCCCATTGACTGTTTCATTTCCAGGCTGTCTGCCGGACCAATGGCTTCTTCTCCCTGCCGGTGACCAGCTGGTTTGGGTTGCGCAAGGCTGTGCAGCCTCTTGTTAAGAGGGTCTGTGATACGGACCGTCTGGTATGCAGCAAAACATGCCTGAATGCCAACGACATCGCCTTTGTCATTGACGGCTCCAGCAGCGTGGGCACAGGCAACTTCCGCACCGTGCTGCAGTTTGTGGCCAACGTAACACGCGAGTTTGAGATCTCCGATACAGACACGCGTGTAGGCGCCATCCAGTATACCTATGAACAGAGGCTGGAATTTGCCTTTGGCCAGTACAACACCAAGGCTGAGCTGCTCAACGCCATCAAGCGCATTAACTACTGGAGTGGCGGCACCAGCACTGGGGCGGCCATCACCTATGCCGCTGAGCAGCTCTTCAGTAAGTCCAAACCCAACAAGCGCAAGATCATGATCGTCATCACCGACGGACGCTCCTATGACGATGTCAGGGCACCAGCCCTTGCCGTTCACCGCAAAGGTAAGAGAGACGAAAAGAGGGTAGGAATATCACCTAAAGTGATGGGGGAAAAAAACTAATGTAAAAGGTGACCGTTGAAAGGAAGAAGTGCCATGAGGAGAATGGGCTGCATGTGAGGTAGTTGCAAATCTGTGTTGGGTTGCTCTGCTATGGTCAAACACTCAGTATCAGGAAAGACAAAGGAGAGGGGATTTGAGCCAGAGGAAAAAAGAACAGGAATTTCAGTGTCTCTGTCTAGTGTTTCAAAATGTGGAAATTATGATGTAAAATGATAGGAAAGTGGTGGGAAAGAACATCACACTGAATAGGAATGGGTATTTCTTAAAGCGATGGTTTGAAGTAATTCCAATCATAGAGCTGTTATATGAGCTTGATGAGTGCTGTTGATAATTTAGAACAACATAAACAGAGACACTTATTCAATGGAACAAGTAAGCTCACTTTCACTTTCATTTTCCATGTTCCGTTTAGTTAGCGAAAGTTGCCAGTTCGCTATTTGGTCTACGTTGTTTCAAATTCTTTCGCCTTTCTTGCTTTCGACAGCACTCACCAAGCTTGCATAACAGCGCTATGATTGGAATTACACCGAACCATCGCTTTAAGTACTGTAGATGTGTAGTGTGAAGCACTGGCTGAACCATAATGCCCCCACCCCCAAGACCAAAGTGCTGAACCCTCAAAGACTTAACTGGCATGATTTGACTTTATGATTATGTTGATTCATGCCAGTTTGGTCTTGGAGAGTTCAGGGTTATGGGGGGGCATTGTATTTGGAAATTCATCCATTGCAGGTTATTGATTGTATTTGTGTCTGAGGCACAGCTTTGGTCATTGCTGTGGTCGAACAAATGTCAAAGGTGAGTTATGAGAGAGGAGAGAGCTGTGGGCTGAGGGCTACAGGAAAGCACCCATAAATGCAGTGTTTCAATCATAACATTTTCACAAACCATTGCATGCCAAAGAGGGAAGAATGGTTGAGATAACCAGATCAACAAAACAGTTCGTGACTCACAACCCAACACTATGCAGATGTGTTTTGGCTTGTGGCTTTCCTCGCTTGGCTGTTTACTTTTGTGAGTTTTCTTTCCATTCGTGACGCCTTCCTGAGGTGATTCTGATCTTATTTTCAGGATACGTTTGATTGTATGATCTGAAATTTTTTCTGTTTCTTTTTTTACATAGACACCAAAATAACATATCGAATGCTTTATTTGTGTATATTTTTGGAGAGTGTTTGGCTTTTCAGTAACAACAACACCATTGTTTTTTCTCTTTGTTTCCAGGCGTAATTGCTTACTCCATTGGTATTGCCTGGGCTGCACAGGATGAATTAGAGTACATTGCAACAGACCCAGACAAGGATCACTCATTTTTCGTCGACGAGTTTGACAATCTGTACAAGTTTGTGCCCAAAATCATACAGAACATCTGCCAGGAGTTCAATTCCCAGCCTCGAAACTGAGCACAGCTTAGTGCCTCAGAACTCTTGCTAGGCACTGTGGGTAACAGGGATGGGATGCTTAACAAACACATTGCAACAAGTCCTCTGCCATTAAAATACACAGTAGGAGAAAAGATGCAACCATCACCGGAACATTGAGTAACAACACATACAGTACTTGTGTGTCTTCAAAGTAAACGCTTCATGGGGAATACCTTTGAGGGTGGGGGCTAGTCTAACAGATTGTCATACAGTACACGGGGCAGAAAGAGTGAAGGTGACTAAGCAGCGTGTTAAGACAGCACAGGGGCCATTGGTGGTTGTAGTGTTGGTTACAAAGCTGCTTTGCATTGCTGTGGTACATCACATTTTTGGAGAGGAAGCTTTGAATAGAGGAGCATTTATACAAGACAGGACAGGTCAAAAGAACTGAGCAGGGAAAGTAAAACTGTACAAAATTAACCATATTTTGAAATATTGAATATTTAAATAGCTATTACCATGCTAAACTATCTATAGCATATTCTCTCTCCAGCAGTTGACAGTCCTATTTGTCTCACAGTGCACAGAAGATCAAAATGAGATGCCAGACTACTGTGAGATTTGTAGAATATAGATATCAATGTCAAGTTTATCCAATCTACTGGACAGGAAACCAGTGGCCAGTGGTTCTCCAGCTCATACGTGCCAGTGGCTCTCCCTCATGAGGGCCTTGAAGTGAAACGTTGGAAAACTAGATATTAGGGAGTCCTTTTAAAATATTTTTATATCGCTTATGCCATCTTCATTTGCTTTAATCATAATATTTAGGCATGCTTGCCCAACAATCGACAGGAAATTTGTGTTTTGCTATCGACCACAAATGTCATAGGCCTACTACACCTATTTTATACCCAAGAATAAGAAAATACCTCCTAGTCTGTCAGGAGCATTTCACAGAAAACCTTTTTTTTT
>JAVQKI010014373.1:0-12211 GCA_036025975.1 Nematalosa erebi
TGTGTGTGTGTGTGTGTGTGTGTGTGTGTGTGTGTGTGTGTGTGTGTGTGTGTGTGTGTGTGTGTGTGTGCGCGCGCTCTGTACAGGCTCTGATTGCAGAGATGGTGGGGAGCTATGACACCATGGACCTGTTTCGCCACACCACTGAGCTTAGCACACATGTGAGTGTCTACTTTGTGTCTGTGTCTGTCTAAATCTAAGATTGATTCCAGGGGTGCGTTCCTAACCTGCCACTCAGTGCGCTCCAAGCACGCTCTCACGCACTTGAAACGGCATGTAAATTCTGTGGGTGGAATTCTCATTTGTTTACTCAGAGCACTTTCAGAGCATCCAGAGCACAGCACACTCGGGCCACTCTAGGTGAAGGGAGACAGCAGCAGAGTGTGACATTAGTCCAGCTGAAAACAGATTGCATTTACGAGCGCACCCTAGTATAGGATATTTGTCTCTGTCTAGTCTGTTTAGTCTTTGATCCCTTGACAGATTGACGGTTTCATAATAAATATATCAAAATCAATGATCAATCATTTTGTTATTTGTTGTCCCTTAGTAAAAGTAAATCACTTTATTCTTACAATTTGTCATTTTATCTTCACACCTCTCAGGTACAGCCACCCACTACAGTCTTTTCTGCTTGTGTTCTCTGTCTTTTTATGGGTCATTTGATCACTTCTGCTGACTGTCTTTTTGACCAATTAGACAATGGTTCGGTCCATTGTCCGAGTGGTGTGGTAACTCGCTGTGGTTGTTTTGCCCGTGTCAGACGGAGGGGGTGAAAGGCTATGCCCACTTTGTGTGCTCCACGCTGCTGGACAAGAGCAACAGGGACTCGGAGCTCTACCGCTACAACATCCTCCAGATGGACGCCATCTCCGCTGCTCAGGTGGCCCTCTGCAAGTACACAGGTGGGTCTCACCCCGTGAGGAGATTGAGACGCTTTCACACTGTCCACTGTCCATGAAGGCCAATTGATTCAAGAGAAAAAATTGTACAAGATAAGTCAATACAATTGTTTGGATATAGTAAATATTACTGTGTTCACATGATGGCACTTCCTGTGAGTAGTCCCTTATAGTCTATAGAGGCTTATTTGGAACTATGCAGCAAGAATCTTAAACGTCCATTGACCAGCCTATGTACAAGAAATGCATTGTCAATGTGTTTTCCGCAGAGAGGATTCAGACGGATCCCACAGCCTTTGTCATGCTGGGATATCTCAATGAACACCTGCGGCTCAAGAGGCAGGCCACTGCGGCCTACAGGAGGTAATCCATTGTACTGAGGGGAGTCCTCTGATATGGCTCTCAGATTCAAATTAAGATAGATTTCATGTACTGTATGTCGCTGTTGATCCTAATACCTGCTTATGTTTCTGCCCCCTCAGAGCAGTGGAACTGCTCCAGTCCTCTCCTCACATTGACGAGCTCCACTTCGCCCTCAGGAACTACGGCCGTGCCCTTTGGTAACTTTGAGAGCTTTCATGTATTACGCAAATGCCCACAATTCACACTGCAATCTGTGCATTGGCGCCGCTCCATAGACTAGCTGGTTTGCACAGGAGGATGCACACACACACACACACACACACACACACACACACACATTGCGAACCTCTAGCAATGGCTACGGAGCACAAATACACTGATGTGCCGTGTGAATGAGGCCTCCGGCTACACTTGAACATGACCGCTGGCGCTCTCTCCCCCCGCAGTGACACGGACCAGTGTGAGGATGCCGTGCGCGTCTACTCCTCCACTCCACTGGGGGAGCTGCAGGACCTGACGGGACTGGCGCTGGCCTACTTCAGAGCAGGCCTCCTGCAGGAGAGCCTTACTGGTGAGCATCCTGCGGTCAATCTCAGTGTGACACTTTTGTCACACTTTTGCTTAGGCAGTAGTTCACAGCATCTTAAAGGGCTGGCGTTTTGGAAACGTTTCCCTTTATTATGGCCATGTGCAGGGTGTTTATGTAGCATTGAAGTTTTCATAAAGGTGGTCTCTGGGAAGGATGTACATTATAACTATATTACTCATACACACATACACATATCACTCATACACATTGCTTTTACACCTTACAAACATTAAAAATATCACATATATATTAATATTATAACAAATTTTGAAATAGCTTGTGAGTTTTGTCATTACCTGTGGGTAATGCTGAGTGCTGCTGTGTCTGGTGGTGTGTTGTGTGTGTTGTGTAGCCTATGAGAAGGCCCTGTCGGTGGCCTCCACGGAGAAGGAGAGAGCCTACATCCTCACAGCGCTGGCTCTGCTGCAGCACAGACTGGGCAGCATGGACACGGCCAAAACGCTGCTCTTCAAGTGGTGCGCTAACTCAAACCCTTGGACTGTGTGTTTTTCACATCAGGAATGGCTAATGGGTAGAGATGTAAAGATGTAATCAACCCATGATGTGACATGATTCACGATTTACTCATGACACGATACAATACAATATTTTTGTGGTTAAATGGGTGAAAGCTTGCTTGTTCTTTCAAGGTCAAAGGGCCAGAATGTGCTCTGCTTCTGTGTGTGCGTATGTGAATGTATGTAGAATATATGGGAGTGTGGTTGTGAAATAACTAAGTGTTTCTGTGTGTGTGTGTGTGTGTGTGCGTGTGTGTGTGTGTGTGTGTGCTTAGCTCCCTGCTGAAAGAGCCCATAGCAGAGAGCCTGCTGTGCCTGTGTGCTCTGGGCCTGGTGCATGGCGACGCCACGTTGGCCACAGCTGCGCTCTCAGAGCTGCTGAAGCTGAGGGGGGGTCAAGAGGTCGCCGTGGAGCAACGCTGCCTCCTCACCTGTGCCTTGCTGGCGCTGCAAGGCCATTACAGCGCTGTGCCCAGGGAGGCCGCCAGGGCTGTCCACAGGTACCGCACATACACACACACAGCACACACATACACTCTTGAATAAACTCTTACAGGGCAGTAGACAAATCTTTGTCAGCATTTGTTGTTCTTATTGCCATGCTAGGTAAACTTCCAGTAAATTGACACCAAGCGCTTGCTGATTGTATACACATAGGAAAAAAGGAAAAAATGACATCTTCCCTCCGACTGTAGCGATGCAAACAGCTAATAGCTCCATAGTCAGAGAGAATGGTGCTCAGCGGGATGACAGATGCGTGTCCACCATGCGTGTCCAGATGCGTGGCTTGTTAGTATATGCCTTCAACAGCTAGAAGAGCTTGTCTGATCCACAGCCTCTAAAACATGCATGCTGCAGTCTATTGCTGTCAGGTGTTTGTTATTTGTTCTTTGAGGTGTTTACGGTATGTTCTCCTCTGTCTTCTAGTAACCCAGGCAACGCTACTCTGTGGGCTCTGCTCTCCCGCCTCGTGCCACAGTACCATCCCAGGCAGGCCAAAGTGAGTGTTCCACCCTTTAGGTCCTCTACTGTGTCTCAGTGCTGGATCATTTAGACATTTTCATGACGCAGGGCTGTCCTAAGGAAACCCCGTTGAGATGTCTGTGGGATGTGGGTGCCGGGTGTATGTTAAATGAATGCTTGTCTGTGGCCGTCTCCTCCAGGGTGGTGCTGTAGCAGGGAATGTGGCGTGTCTCTCCAGCATGACAGAGGGAAAGGTGAGCTGAGTGTGATGATGATGAAATCAGCCGTTTGTGTTTTATATGTTCTAGATATGTCAGCATTCATGTATGTATGGGCATATTGGCACTGCAAAATCATCTAATCATTGCAATAGGAAGGTCATAGCTATATGACATGGTGTTATCATTGGTAGCACAATGGTCAAATGTTTCAGACTGTATAAATTGTGCATGAAGGGCCAGTAAATTGTGTAGCAGTGCTGAAAGCGCTTTGTGTTGGTCTGTAGAGGGCACTGCTATTCAGTGGTCTGAATCAGCTAGCTGCAGGCAGACATGCGGGTGAGGATCGCTCCAGGAATGCTCTGAAGACCATCCAGAGAGCTGTGCTGCTGTGTCCAGGTAGGACTCAAAAGCTTGGCCTGCTTACTAGAGCCAGTCCTGTAAGAGGGAGCAGTAGATTCTCTTTCTCTTTCCATTAGCATATATTTACCATTAACATCTCTCTCTCTCTCTCTGTCTCCCTCTCCCTTCCTTTCTCTCTCTCTCTCTCTCTTTTGTTCCCTGTCTGCCTCTCTCCATCCCTCTGCTAGATGACCTGTCTGCCTGGGCTGGGTTGATGGCTGCCTGCTATGCAGAGAACACGGCCTGTGCTCTGTCCAGATCTGCCCCTATCAGACAGGGTCTAGAGCGTCCCCTGATGGCCGCCATTGCTGAGAAAGGTTTGTGTGTGTGTGTGTGTGTGTGTTTCTGTGTGTTTGTACACTGTAATGTGTAGTGTCCTTTTTATACATGTGTAGTACAGTGTTTACTGAAAGTGTTTATTGACAGAGTGTTTACTGAAAGTGTTTACTAAAAGAGTGTTTACTTAAAGTATGTTTACTTAAGGAGTGTTAACTAAAGTGTGTTTACTAAAAGTGTGTTGCCTAAATGATTGTTTCCTAAAAGATTGTATACTAAAAGTGTGTTCACTAAAAAGAGTGTTTACTAAAGGAGTGTTTACTGAAAGAGAGTTTCCTATGCTGTTGTGTCTCAGCTGTGGCGGTGCCTGCTGTGGAGCGGCCCCTGGCCCAGGCAGTGGAGGGCTGGGTGCTGCAGCAGGCTCTCTCAGGCCTCAGGCAGGCTGCCAACTACGACCAGGCTGAAGCCCTGTGCACTCAGGTACCAATACCGCTACTGCTCTCCCTACTCTCTTTCTCTGGCTGATTCTGCTAGGTTGGTAAAATAGCCTCATTTGGAAGAGTGCATGTTTTGTGCAAGCGTAATTACAGAATTCTAAGGGAATTATGACTATATCTCTCCTAGTATTCCAGTTGCAATATGGAGTGTGATTCTGCGCCATGGGTGCTTCTATTCATTGTCAATTTCAAGTCAAGTCACTTTTATTTGTCAATTTCTTCACATGTACTAGACATACAAAGGAATCGAAATTGCGAAATTTGCACAAAGCATAGTTCCCTGCCTCGCTTGTGTAGTGTTATGTATGGAGGAAAGAGCCACAGGCAGGTTATCGGTGTATGAGCCACCGGAGAAGCTTGTTTACTTTTTGCAACCCCCAGAGCCAACAACTCCCATTACACTATGCCTACGTCACGTACGTAAAGAGGCAGGACGTAAGCACGTGATTTACGCTGTAGCTAACTAGGCACAGTTATCTACTCATACCACAGCTTGGCCTCCATCACTCTATTTACCTACCTCTATTTATGAAAACTTACTCCTGTTTAAATTCACTCACATCTTGTGTGCTCTCCCAGGTGCTGAGCATGTCCCCTGACCACCCTGCTCTGATGCTCCAGTTGAGACAGCTGCAGTGTGAGCGCCTCCTCCTGGAGCAACCAGGAACTGCACTGCCTGTGCCTGTGCTGGAGCAGCTCTCCGCAGCTGTTATGGCCAACCCCACCACAGTGTCGGCCTGGCACGTGAGTACCTTATCCTCGTCTATGTGTGGCTTTCATTTCAAAGCTCCGAACAGATGTAATTTCCTGTCATGTCAACATGACCCCCCACTGAAGTTACTTTAAATAACCCCCACTCCCCTCTCTCTGTGCTCCTAGTGGTTGGCAGAGTTGTATTTCTCTCAGGGTCTTTTGGCCCAGGCCTCCATGACCTACAGACAGAGCCTGCAGCTGGCCTCTCAGCTGGGCCACTACAGCGGGAAGATGGGAAGCCTGCTGAGGCTGGCACTACTTGCTCTGGCACCCTGTGTGGTAAGAGACAACTAAAGTGCATTTAATGTTATATAGTGACATTAAATTCTTAAGATTCATCAGTTGATGGAAAAATCTCATTTTCTGATTCTAACTACAGTATGCCAATGTTAAGTACCCTGATTAGAGTTGAGAGCTTTAGATTGGGTGCAATAAACAAAAGCAGGAAAAGGGAACTCATATCTGCTCATGTCAATGGCCAGGCCAAAGTTTCAGGAAGTGACTGGAAGAACCTTGTCTTGGAGGCCACATCAGAGGCCCTGAAACAGGGTCCTTCTCCAGTAGCCCTTTTGCTCCAAGCCTTGCTGCAGTTCGCCACCAAGATGGAAGCCAGGTGAGAACAGTTCCAATTTTATTTTAGTCATTTTCATCAATTCCCATGACGATCTAAAAGTAAGTTTTATGGAATGACTTTTTGAGAACATCCTTACTGTAATCCTCATGAATGGTATAATGTTTATGTACCAAGACCCCAATCTGATTTAACCTGGTTGCTGCATTCTTCTGCAAAGTGTAATGATATAAACAGTCAGACAGATGTTAGGATATCAGCATAACTTGTCTGTGTGTGTGTGTGTGTGTTTCCCTTCTCAGAGAAACCCGACGCCTGCTGGAGAGGCTTGTTTACTACGCATCGCCTGAGCAGCCTGAGAGTGTGGCCTCCGTTGCACGTTGGTATCTTCTCCGCCACCTCCATGCCAAGGATGACCTGGAACTTATGGATGTGAGGAAGCTGTCTGTCATTGAAGAAAAAAAAAAGCTGCTTGGTTTCTGCCCCCAGAGCCTATTATACACACTAGACCATTATATATAACGTTGTGTAATACATTATATATGTGTGTGTGTATGTGTGTATGTAATAAGTATATACACACGTGTGTGTGTGTGTGTATGTATACGTGTGTGTGTGTATATATATATATACATTATATATATAATTTGCTACTTTATATATTCCATTATATTCTGCTTACTGGCATTTTTCCCCTTTAGAAACTGGTGGAACAGGGTGCAGCTGCTGGAGACTCCAGACTCCTGGAGTTCCACAAAAAGCTCTACCCTTGAGGCTGACGAAGTGCACCCGGTGCCGTGACTGACCACAACAGACAGAACCCAGCTCTCTCCCATCTGCTCAATGCAACAAAGCCATACAGCTGCCAATGCTTGAACTCCATTCACAAACCTGCCTCAAAAATACCTAGTGTCTTACTCAGTACGAAACTAATTCACCATGAAACATGGCCATTTACACCGCAAAGCATGGATTCTTAATTGATGACTCTGATAAAGGACAAAGGGCACTTATCATTTGGCTTGTGCATGGACCAAATAACTTTGACACAAAATAAGCAAACAAACTGTTTAATTTCTTCAATCTAAACAGAGGATCATGCTGTCCTTGGTAAATGGGCTTTACTGTACAGTATGTGACTGTGACGAACTAAATTGCCATCATGTCCATATCCTAAGTTACTTTCACAGGTGGAAAATCATTAAAATTCCACTTGAGACCAGATATATTTTGCTTGCACCATGTGCCATCCAGCCATGTGAGACATGAATCTGTGCACAGGGAAATGCTGTGTGGTTTTAGCCTACAAATTATGGTTAGATTGTAAACTAATGAATGTGCTGATGGAATATTAGAATATAAAGCATTTTTATCAATACTTGTGGCTTGTTTCATTCCAAAACCCTACTGTATTCCATCCCTAAAAAATTGAAACTTGCCGCCATTGTTTGGCTTACCTCATCTGACTTTTTAATCAAATAATGAATCCACCAGTGTATGCGGCGAACAGAATCCTTATTTAGGCTGGCTGCCTGGCCTGTGCATCTTTGATTTACTGCTTGAGACTGGACCTCCTCCAAAGGTAAAGGAGTTCTGTGTCCCATACTGTTGATGTTACACTCTTGTGAATGATTTGATGCTTGTTCATAGCAGGAGGATGAGCTGCAATGTAGCGACCCCCTACAGGTGTTATTATAAAGTAGATGTTGCAGTTCATAAAATGTTTACTTAAGATTAACCTCTCTGAATGTAAGAAAGTCTGCGTGTAGCGATTTTCAGGTTTAAGAAATCAATTTGAAAACCAAGCCGGAAAGAGTGTAGCTGGCAAGTAGTTCTTCAGCATGTCTTCCTGCGCTCGTGTTTGGAAGGCGGTGTCTGCTTCAACGTATGCAGACGTCGCATGGTGATTGAGCTACAGGTTGTGTGTTGACTAGTGTTCGGTCTGTCTGTCTCCATGCAGGCACCAGTCAAGGCACGACAACTATTTAAGTCATACCAAACAGACTGCATTTACAATGCCTTTGCCCAAAATTATGCTATAACTTTATTTAAGTGGTCTCAAGATTAACAGATCAGAGATAATGTGGATACGAAGTGAAAGTTAACGGTAAGTTTATATCACCACGTTGTTCGCAACTTTTTACGTCAACTCCGTTAGGGGAGCACATGAGCTCATATTTACATGTTTTTGTTTTAATATGTAACCTTATGTGTTTCGCACATTTGCAACCTGGTATAAGTGGGATTTGGAGTCTCTGAAATACTGTCTGACAGAATTTGCGAAAATAATGTGTAGTGCTGCTGCCTAAATGCAGGCTTTGTTTATCTTTAAACTGACCTTGTGCAGAAAGAAATAACTACGCTAGCCCCGATTAGGCGTAGGCGATACAGCATTTTTACAGAGATGGAAACGCCCGTGTAATTGATTTTAATTGGTAGGCTATACGATCAGTGAATTGATCATATTTCAAGCTAACAGGAACAGTAGCTAGTCAATGTAGCGATGTAGCAAAGGTTTAGCAAGACAATGGCTTGAATAGTCAAAGTCAGCAAACAATCTCTGGTTAATTTGCAGTGAAATGTAACTTGCTAGCTTCTGACCTTTGAAGCTATGTCATCTCTGTTGCGGTTGTTTGTGAGGTTGTAGCCCACTTCTCGCCCCCTCCCCCCTCATTCCTGACTGATCATTCACCTTTCCCCCAAATGGCACAAGGATACAGGCAAGCATATGGACTGCCTACGTTCTAGACAGCTGCCAGGGACCTTCTGTTTACATGTGGATCGGAAGAGCTAGTGGACAACATATCACTCATTCCGTTCCAGTTTAATTAACTTGCCAACAGTTTGAGCTAAAGACTGAAGAGCCTTGTACTGATACTTGCACTAACATCTAACTCGCACTTTTTGTGACTTTGAAAAGTCACAGGATGAGGTTAATATTGAAGAACTTTTTGGAATCTGTTTTTCAGGGCGCTTAGTCTGTGATGCATTGAGGGGGTGGTGTAGACACCCTCTTCTGTCAGACCTTTGTAAAACACAGACATTGCAAAGAGATCATCTGGGGCAGTAACAGCTGACAGAGGACAATTGTTTCTGAGCAACAGGGAAGATGCAGGCAAGCAAGCCCACAGAACTGAAGAATCCCTCTCAGGAACATTCCAGGGCAGTAAGCCCTCAGACAGCATCAGCACCTGCACAGGGTGAGGAGAAGGAAGCCATTCAAACCTCCAGTAGGACAAATGGACCTTATACCAGCAAACCTCCATTGGGCACTGAACCTCCGGGTCCTTCATCCGCATCTTCAGACCTCAGTCAGGCTTCCTCTTCCAGGCCAAGGCTCTCAGCGGACCCAGAGACGAGGGAGAAGCTCAAGTTCATCCTGGGGGCTTCCGAGGATAACTCGTCTGATGATGAGCCTCTGGTTATGCTTCCACCTCCAAGAAAAGCTAGTTCCAGTAAGGTTCCTCAAGCGCCGCCCTTGTCCGTTAGTTCTGAACCGCCATCACAATGTCTGCCTGAACCAGCCACTGCTCCTTCTTCCAGCAGCATGAGGTAGGTGTCTCAAAAGACAGTGTAGTATTGGTGCCTGATAAGTTTGTATTTTCCCTCCACTCTGATGTTGCATGTTATGGCATGCTGCCAAGAGCCGTTCGTAATAGGATCGTCTCTGTGTGTAGAAAGTGTCAATACATGAGAAGTCAGGCCTCAGCTGTTTCTAGCCATGCGTTTTATTGTATATGCTTAAACTGTTTGGGTTAGAATAACATCATACACAAGCAGCTGTATTCCAGAGTGTTTTTAAGGTTACTCTCAGCAAGGGCTATCTCTTCTTGCTGTTTTTCGTCTGTAAGTATACTCAACAGGCTCTAGAGGGTGCTCTAGATTAAAGTTCTACCATGCTGTTGTGTGTCTGCCCTTGGACCTAGGCAAGGGCAATAAACAGCTTTATTCCACTGAAACCCTGTGTGTTAAAACTGGAAGTGTCCGATGCATATGAACTGTCTGTTCTTACCCCTTCTGCATGCCATAGCCAAATAGAAAAAAATAGATTTCTCACAGCTTCCTCTCTCACATGGCAGTATTGTGTAGTTTTTTGTCACTCACAGCTGTCTACCCCCCTCAAGTGGCTCGTTTTCAGAAGACGACACAATGGCACACCATGTGTGTTATTCAGGGTGCAGGCTTATTATAACTTCGCTAGCTGAGTGAGGCTCCTTATCTGTGTCACCAGAGGCTTTGTTAAGATCCAATAAGTACACAAGACAAAAACACCCAGTAATTCATCAGTTGCCTTATTTTAGGTCTAGGACTTTGAGCAGGCTGTTTTTTGCTGCAATACATAAGCCTACACCAGGGGTTGGTCTTCGTAGCCACTCTGACAGACGGCCAGGCAGTTTTAGATTTGATAGCAGGTCATGTTAAAGGATGACTTAAATATAACTTTGGATACTGACATTTTTTAGCTTAAAGCCCCCATTCAACTGAACCTATCAGACAAAATGGAGCATAAACCTTGGTAAATAATCTCTTATCATGGCTTGACTGGTAGGCTACCCCTCTGAGGTGGAAGGCTTGGCTGGTCAGTGGTAGGTCACTTTCTCTGCTCCTGTCAGGGCTTAGGCTACATGCCAAGAACAAGTGGGAAGCTCAGTTCTGTACAACATGTCAAAAGGACGAGACTCTTTGCTTAGTCTATTTCAGGCCACTGAGACCATGCTCTCTCCGACCCAGATTTGACTCTGTTATTTAGTAAATTGTTTGTTGTTGTTGTTGTTGTTATTGTGACTGAGTATGATCCTGAAGCAAATTGAAACTTGAGTAGGCCTAGTGTTCAGATCAGGGGAGCAAAACCGATTTATTTAATTGCATATTTCATTATAAACATAAAAAATATACCTAGGCATTTATAGACTATTACTTATATATTATCAAACTAATTTGTTCTATGTATAGCCATGGCTAGTTATTGTAAAGTGAACATAGTCATTATAAAGTGAACATAAACCACCCACGCCACTGACTTGTGTTATTTGTGCAACCATGTGGCATACATTGAGTCATGTTGTGTCGTCTTCATGCATATGTCAGGGTGGGGGT
Organism: Nematalosa erebi; assembly: GCA_036025975.1. Lineage (NCBI taxonomy): Eukaryota > Metazoa > Chordata > Actinopteri > Clupeiformes > Clupeidae > Nematalosa > Nematalosa erebi. The sequence goes on from JAVQKI010014373.1 coordinate 11,150, forward strand.
ATGGTCAACCTCGCCGTCGCTACTGGAGCACCCGACCTCTGCGTGCTCTCTTATGTGTTATTGTTGCATGCCACACGTCCCTGGACTATTAATGGCACAAGTGTGCCTGCATTTGACTTTCACAAGCAGCCGGATAATGACCTGCTGCAATTTTGGTTAGATGTTGCACAGTTTGTTTTTCAGAGTTACTGCTCTCACACATAAAAAAAAAAAAAAGTGAAATACTTGAATCTTGGACGGGAGCAAAGCACACAGGCCACTCACAACAGGAAGGCATGTGGGCTGTGCCATTTTTTTCCCCCTCTTGCTTTGTTGTTTCATTTTGGGGTGAAGCTGAATGCAAAAGATTGTGACCTGCAGAAAATCTCAGGTACTTGGGTGGTTGCCCTTGTTTAGCAGTTGCCCAGTTGACGCAGGCTCAATTGGCACTGGACTGACACTGTCGCCATGGATAAAGAGGCGCTTGCCTCCGCTCTGTGAAAAAACCTTGGTTTTTCACTTCGACTGCAGAAACTTTTGCTGGCTAAATATGGAGGCAAAACTTAAGGATGAAGGAGGTGAGAAAGATCAAAACATGGCTTTTGTTTACATTTTGATGGCTGAGGCTGATGTTTGTTTGTCGTGTGTGTAATCAATATATATCAATATGGAAAACATGGAAAAAATCATGTTTTGATACACACAGCTGTACTGAATTTGTTCATATACACTGTGGCTAATCACTCATAGCAAGTCTTTCTTGCTAAGTTTAGATGGTATGCAATTCATATTTGTTGATCTTGAAAATGATTGATGACATGGGGACACTCAGGACATTCAGTCGCTAATATTCACTGTCAGCTTGTTTTGCCCATGTGTGTTTAGAGGAAGTGTGTGTGCAAGTGGGAGGACTATAGGTTGAGGTTTACAGGAGGAAGAAAAGAATGTGGATCTTGAGTGTTTGATTTGCTTAATTTAGGCTATTCATGGAGAGAGAGCTTACCGCTTTACTAGTTTTGCTCCCTTTTGTGAGTTAAAAGTCTTCATAAACTTCATACTGACATTTTATATATCTCAAAGAGC
>JAVQKI010014489.1:0-10637 GCA_036025975.1 Nematalosa erebi
ATGTCAGATTTATGTAGCCCAATAACGCTACGAAGTTAATCAAGAGCATAGACTGCTTTAAAAAAATATGCAGGTCAAGAATCGCGTCGGGTACAATATTTTCATAAATATTTTTTGTCGTCCGAGTTGCGAGCGGGTTAATTGAAAACGTCAATAGGGTACGGTCATGTATACATGGACCCACGCATCACTGGCTCCCTAGAGTCATAAATGGTGGGGATTACTATTTGTTATGAGTCTCAGTTGTTGTTGCTGGTTTCAGTTGCTTGTGCGGACCACATGATATTTTCTCTTTGATCCTCACAATTTTTTGGAATCCAGTCCGGCCCGCGGGCCGCCAGTTGATGATCACTGCCATAGGAATTCTGCGTTCTGCTCTTCCCAGTTTGTTTTGCTCATGCAAGTGGTAGGTTATGAGTTTGACACACTGAAGAAAATCTTGATATTTTAATTACTTTATTTGCATACTTACTCCTTGTTTCAATCTCTATATACCTAGAATTAGACCATTAAGTGAGAACAGAATTGTGTGTTAGGGCGTCTGTCCAGTAAGTTTAAAACTGTCAGCTTGTAAAGTCTATATTGCGTGTATGCTAACACAAGCTTTTCTGTACTCATAGCGGCAGCATTGCCAGAGTGGACAGTGTGATACAACTTCTTTTGTCTATCTTCAGAATAAAACCCTTGACTGGAAGCTTGTCTGCACGCATGACACATCTGTTACACCAAGTAGCCTTAGAACACAACACATGACACATCTGTTACACCAGCTAGCCTAGCTGCTCCTCTAGAGTATTTGTAAACCTCATGACTGACACCTCAAGCTTTTTCGGTTGACTGGCTGGAGCACTCGTGTCCTTCATCTGAAGTTGCAGTTGGATTAGTGGGTTCGATCCCTTGGTGTGGAGGACCTCGGTCTGTGGAGCTTCTAGTCGCAGGTTCAAGCCTAGGTGTGTGCAGGGTAACACAGGCTACACACATCTTCAGTGTGAACAGTCACATTCAGCATGGCTAAAGCTTTCAAAATAGTTAGTTTGTTGTGTTGAGATACAGTATGGGGGGTCACTGTAAGGTTTGTGGCCTATAATACTATTCTAATTAGGAAGCTTACAACTCAAAATCCAACTGTTGACAATAACTTTAGAATTTCAGTTCACCCTATGAGACCAAGGCCAGCATTTTTCATAAAACGGCCGCACCTACTCTTCTTTGTCTGATTGCTCGCCGATTTGATTGCCATATTAGTCGCCGTCATTCCTAACTGCACTAGGCGCTTATCCTCTCAGCAGGGATATCCTCCCTAGGCTGGCCTCCTGTAAGACAAGGGGTCTCGTCCCTGGTTGATTGCTGCTGTAGCCTCCCATAAGACAAGGGGTCTCATCTCTGGTTGATTGCTGCTGTAGCCTCCCGAACTGACCTCGCCGCCGTCTCTGGTAGAACCGGGTAGAACTGTCCTGTCTGTCTATTCAAATATCTCTGACCATATGATTGAAACAGGTAGACGCCTTCCGTGGTTATCACCAGAGTACCACCCACAGACATCTCATTAACATAGCGGCTAATTTGCATGTTGATGAACTTGAAAATGAAATACGAAAAATAGGGCGCTAGCAGTTGTCAGTTTTAATTTAATTTTTTATTTTGACACACATTGTGTGCATTGTGAGGAAAAGGTATAGCCAAAGTGAAGTTTGGATTTTACATTTCCGATTTGCAGTAATATAGCCTACCAGGATGGTAATGCAAATAAAATGACAAATAGACATTTTGAATGTATTGTATTTTTGTCACAAATGACTCGTGCTTATCAGGAAAATAGAAAAAGCCAAATAGAAATATTTCATTCCCTTTTTGATTTTGGCATGATAATTTCACTGACAGTTTGAAAATGAATGGCAAAGTGAGTTTTTCATTTTCATTTCAATTACTTTCATTTTAATTTCATTTTGGCAGGGATAACCTCCCATCTGTATAGTGCTACTAACTAAAACTCCTGCTTTGTCCTGCAGTGTCAAAACTTCATTTTAATACAGTACTACTTAACCTTGCAGTAGAAATGCAATATTAAGAACATAGAAATATTGCAACACTGCTGTTTACATAAAAAGCAGTTTTCCTGTTACACAATAACCGTGCTATTTACAATTGGTGTGATGTCTTGCCATGACTAAACCCTGGGCTATTTAAACGAGCAGCAGAGGGCGTAGGCGATCGCAGAGAGGCAGAGGCGTATGTGGAGCTATGTACGGTTCCGTAGGGACGGATGACGGAGTCTTTTAGGCGGGTCAAAACGGTTTTTCTCCCCGTCGGGGAATCGAACCCCGGTCTCCCGCGTGACAGGCGGGGATACTCACCACTATACTAACGAGGAGCGATTACAGAAAAAAATGCACGTGTCTTTTGAAAACAACATAATATCTGGCCGCAGTATGTTGGTTCGTGGACGAACGGCCATCTTTTAGTAAACAGAAGCAGTAACCGTTGCCTTGTTAGTGACTCCAATTGAACATTTGTCGGAAAAAAATCATTGAATATTAACCCTCTCATGATATCTGTGCAGTTGTGTAAGATCCATTTATGGATAAAGTTACCGTGACTCCGTTTGTCCGTGACTAGTTTGATTTTACAGACGAACGTAGCCTACTCATTTAAAATGAGTCAATTTTGACCAGCATTCACGTTATCAGATTGATTCCATGAAATCTAAGTCGGAAGTAGGCTTGTTATTGCAATAACGATTTTTTTTTTTTTTTTAACCACAGTATCGTCAAATAACAGCGCCCAAAATGTGGAATTTTGAAAATCGTCTTTTTCCCGCCAATAATCGTGGCCGGTTAGCTCAGTTGGTTAGAGCGTGGTGCTAATAACGCCAAGGTCGCGGGTTCGATCCCCGTACGGGCCAATGTATATTTTTCCCCCTCGGGAGACCCTCTGCTTAAGGTGAACAACAATGACACCTAAAGTTGGATTGTCAGAAATAGGCTTCTACACCCATGCCATATGAACTTAGTTCCTCAACAGATCTGCAATTTACGAAACTTGCACAGTATATTACTTGTTCAAAAGTGACACCCCTGTAAATGCTAATGGGATTTATTTGCTATTTAAAAAAATAAAAAAGGTCAATTACACGCAAATTACATTCTATTTAATGAATGATTTGACTCTTTTAATCCATTTTGGAACTTGTCATTAAAATTACAATGTGGCAAAGAAGCTGAAATTGACACCAGAGAAGACTTAAAAGAGTGGACAGATGACACCAAAGTCCTTCTATATAAGTGTCTCTGATGATACATGTTTGATGGTACTGACCCAGTGGTCTGCTCTGGGAGCACAATTAGCTGATTAGCTAAAAAGAATTATAAATACTTGAGTACCTGTTAAACCTACATTTTATTAATGTATGACTTGTTTTTTTGAGTTGCCTGTTTATGTGGTGGTAGATGTGGTGTTGTTAGGCATCCTGCATTGACAAATTATCTATTGTCATGGTGTTATTTGAAATTAACTGATAAATAAAATGATTAGTAAAAGTGATTTTATTTGTTTTTTAGATGTGTCTGTCACTGTTTTCTTGTCCAAAGAGGAATATCTAGAGCTTAATGTCTGGCTTAGATGCTGTGGAAGGCGAGCCTATGTGGCTGCTTCTGAGATGCAAGAGGTTGTACAGGAAGCAACGCTTTATGTTGCAGTTCCGAGATGTTGCCATGGAAATGACTGAAATTGTTTTTGTTATGTTGTTACACAATGATGTTCCATCAGCGCTTTCACAGGTGAATGACACCATTGTACCGATGCTTCCTTGTTTTTATTACATCCACTCTTGCTGTTCACCATCCATCGAGCCACACTCAGAGGAGGAACGGCAAACATTCTCAATTCACAAAAACATGTCAAACACTGCTGTGAGGAAGTGTAGAAAGACAAATGCAGACACAGTGTGCATGATGTCACTTAGAGAACATATGAAATGACTTTGTCAGTTACAAAACAGGAATAATAATTTGAGAGTCAGTGTTAAAAGTTTGACAACATTTCAGTTGGATTTTACATTAGACACCTTTGACCACAGTCAGCATGAGATAATTGACAGCCTTACTACTGTGGAACACTGGCTGATGAGCCTAGTGTCCCGAGCAGAGATGAAAGCCCACTAACACAGTTAGTCCCCGTCCTCAACATCGCCAAACTCCCCCTGGACCACACTGGGGTCTCCGATGGTCATGGTGGAGTCGTTGCCGATCATGACGCAGGAGGCATTGCTGATGCTGATGCTGGGCTGGGCTTGTGGAGGGAGAGGCCAGCACATGTACGGGGGCCAGGAGGGGTAGGGAGGTGGAGGGGTGGGAGGTGGGGCTCCCATGCCCGGGGGATTTGGGTAGAAGGGTGGGGGAGGGGCGGGGGCCGCGCTGCACATGTTGTGATATCTGTGGTGGAGCTCCCAGGACTCCTGGAAGAGCTGATGGTACTGCTCCGTCTGACGGATCTGCTCCCGCCGCCGCCGGTTCTCCTCCCGAATCCTCTCGCTGCTCCTCCGCAGACGCGCCTCCTCCTGCTCCTGCTGCCAGACGCGCTTCTGCCGCTCCACCCTGTCGGGGCCCATGGCCTTGCGGGCGCAGCCGGAGAAACTGGGACGTCCCTCCTGGAGCTTGACCAGCGTGCGGAGCGCCAGCGGCTGGCTGGCGGGGGGCAGGGGGTTGCGTCGGGGCAGCAGCGGGATCACGGTGTTGTACTTGTGCTTGTTCTCGATTGCGTTGACGAGGGCCGAGTTGGCGAGCACCTCCTGCATGCGCGAAGTAAAGTTGCTTGTCAGCAGCAGGATGGTAAAGGCCGAGTTGTTGATGGCGTCGTCCACACAGCTCAGGGTGTGTCTGCCCGGGATGTGGAAGTCCTGAGAGAAGGTGGCCCCCGTCCCCGAGGTCACGACCTCCAACTTCTTCCGCAGCTCCTCGGCCTCAGCCTCGTCCTCGGGGGCGTGCAGGATCACAAACGCGTAGAACACCGCCCCATCCTCCTCCTCGCGGGACGACAGCGTGTCAGGCGCACTGACGGAGCGAGAGAATTCTAGGAGACCTGGCTCAGGCGGATGCGTAGGCTCAGCACCGGTACTGACAGACGTGACGAGCTGATGGGACCCACCTCTTCCTGAGCACTGAGCTAATGTAGGGGGCGGGGCCGGACCAGGTGCCAACACAGGTGCGGCGTTGGGTCTCTCTGGTGCGGCAGGCACCGGTGCCAGCTTACAGGCAGCGGCAGCATGGTGACCAGACGCTGCGCCCAAACAGCCCTCTGCCTCCTGGCCCGCCAGAGACGCGGCCGGAGAGGAGGCGCCCGTGTGTGAGGAGGGCGTTTGGATGCTGTGCTGCGCCGAGTGCTGTGTGTGTGTGGCATTCGGTCGTGAGGCCTGCACGTGTGTGAAGGTGTGTAGCGAGCCTTGTGAGTGTGTGAAGGTCTGCTGTTGTGTGTGTGGCGGACAGGTGATGCCAGCAGGCTGTGTGTGTGTGTGTGTGACTGGGGCTGGCCTGCACGGTAGGGGCAGCGCTGATCTCGAGGTGGCTGGGCAGGGTGCTGGAGGTAGAGGACAAGAACGAGGTGGAGCAGGAGCTAGCGGGCTGTGTGTGTGTGGAGGTGTGTTGCTGTGCGTGTGTGTGACTGGGGCTGGCGTGCTCGGTGGGGGCAGCGCTGATCTCGAGGTGGCTGGGCAGGGAGCAGGAGCTGGAGGACGTGAGGGAGGCGGGGCAGCTGTGGCTGGGGTCTGCAGAGCCGGAGGCGGCGAGCGAGCGGGGGCTGTCGGAGCGGAGCTGCAGCGCTCTCAAGCTCATCTCCAGACCGCAGGCACCTCGCACCTCCTCTATGAGATCGTCCAAGCTGGAGCTGTCTGCGGGACGCGCCTCCGCTCCGCCGTGGCTGACGTTGTTCTTGCACTCCCGCAGGGCGGCGTGGTAGGCCTGGTCACGCAGCGACGCCTCACACAGACGCTCCCTCGCCAGCACGCCGAAGATCCGCGCCAGCTCCCGCAGAGCGCCCACCCTGGGCTCCGGGGGCCGGAAGGAGTCCGTGCGCACCTCCTCCAGACGCCCCCGACTCGCTCTCACCTGGTCGGCCAGGTACGCGGCGATGCAGTGGTCGACGAGAGCCTGGAGCTGCTGCAGCGCGTGAGCCTCCCTCCCCAGGGCGATGAGGGCCATGGCCTGCACCACCTGCTCCGAGGGGTCGGGGTCACCGCCACCACCGCTGCCGCCCATCTGCAGCGTGATGCTGAGCAGGCGCTCCTGAGGCGTCTGGCACACCAGCCTTAACGCCAGCGCCAGGTCTGGCTCTGCCACCGCTGCCATCGCCTCGCCCGCCATCGCCTCGCCTGCCATCGCCTCGCCTGCCATTGCCCGCTCCTCCTGGCCACTCCCTGTGCCCTGCTGCGCTACGCCTGCGTTCTGCTGTGCCATGCCTCGGTGTGCCGCTCGGACGTGTGTCCATGTGATCAGTCATCATTGATACGGGCACAGCAAGTTAGGGAAGGCAGTGGGACTTTGTTAAAACAGCGCTGATCAAGAAGCTCATGTTGGCAAACTGGAAGACACAGGGGTGATTAGGCGTCAGTGATAATAATTAATTATGCAATGCCATTCATACTTTTTCCACAGGCCCAGCTGACATGAACTAATTGCAATTGCTCATTGTACTCACATAACGAAATACACATCAGAGTTTTACTGTAAACAACAATAAAAGTAGCGTAATGTCGAGGAATAACAAATGGATCTGACGATAGATATGAAGTAAGTGAGATATGAGTCTATTTGATTAGCCAGCCAAACATAGCGAACACATACCTCACGTTCGAGGAGCAAGCGTGAACATTCGTTACGACCAAGACAGTTTCCTGAATGTACAATCTGCGGAAACCAAGGGTAACATGAGATAAATAGCAAAACATTTCATTGGTTGACATACCTTAGATTTTCTACGAAGTTTAAAGAAATCAAGGCGAACGTGTTTTGAACATTCAGGAAGTGTTCAGATAGTACTTGGCGGGCTACGTCACCCGGAAATGAGGACCAAATAAAGGGATTCGGGAGGCGTTTAAATCTGACTTTTGGACTGTGATCGCTCTAAGGACTTACTGACCAAGTTTGTAACTACTCCCAAAGATTATATATAGACGCAAGGCAAATGGCTACATCTCAAACTCAAGTCCCGCATCTCAGTGCGGGAGGCACGACCGCTGGCGCAGTGACCCGATGCATGGTTTGCTTATAGACTATACAAAAACGGGTTTGAAACACTAATTAATTGGCCAGTTCCTGAATGACTTACTGCTATACACAACTTGTTTTAAGTCGAGCAGGGAGTATCATTGCAAGCTTTTTTTTTCTATACCGTGAAAAATGAACACTCATTTCCGAGATTATGTAACAAAACGGCTTTAAGTGAGCGTACAATCAGATACAGACATTATCATGATACAAAAGTCAAGCAAATGGTTAATCAAACATGTCTAATGTTGCAGTATGCCATTATCGGAAAGAGCCATACGAAAGTCACACACTAGGCTTGAACGGCACTGCACATAATAGTGAGGCCCGTGGGTCAAGCAGTGAGCACCAGCAGTCCAACTGAAAATTATAGATGTTAGGCAAGGTGAAATTAAATCGGGCAAAGGTTGGAGACGTCTCAAATGCACTTTAGACTGGAAAAATGTAATGTTATTGTCACCTCGGTTGTTTCACGATAGTCTTTGACTTGGGTCGGATGTTCATTTTAAAAGTTATGGGGCACAAGGGTATTGACGGTAATCTGTGAACGGCACAATGGGCGAGTGTGGATACGATCCGCGCTTTGATGCCTAGTGCTGGGATGAGAAGAATTGGCTCATTCATCTCAGTGTGTTTCAGACATCTCCCGCCAAATTTTGATGAAGCGGACTGACTCACAACAATGTAACGCGCCACAAATGGCTGATTAGTGACTGAAATTGCGAGCGGCAGTGGCGCCCACTGTGCAACAGAGCCCGTTTTCATCAAACGAGTCCACTGATAGCCACATTAATTGAAGAATTCACCAGAGCGTATGAAACGAATCGAAATGGCCGTTGGCAATTCTATTTATGTTGTCTATGCGGTTTATTTGGATTTGGCTTGCATGTTGTTTTCAGCTCTTCAGCTGGACTTGGGTTATTTACATAATCTCGCGTAAAAACTGTGGAAAGCATGCCTGCAACGAGACCCTAGTTTCGCGCGCTGGGATTAAGCTCCGGCCTCAGACTTGAGTGATATGCCTGAAAGCCAATGACAGAGCAGATCGGTATTCCCAAGGACCAATAACAAAGCAGGGTGTCTGGAACAGGAGGAGAAACACGTTGTGGAAGAATCTTATTGATTCGGCTTTCAACTTTCCGTAGGCATCCTGGAGAAGAGACTTTTGTCAGCAATTGAATTTAGTGCCTCTTAACAAGTTTGGAAGTTTTCGGTTGTGCATTTGCTGCGATTCTATCTTGTGTTTGGAAGCTAAAAGAGGTAGGTATGAGTTTTCTTTTGATTTGTGTCTACATTTGGTTGGAGTTGGGTAACCGTGCATGGAGATTGTCAAGTAAGGTTAGCTAGCTAACGTCAAGTGAATTTCCCCTGGCAGTAACTTCATTTAGCGGCAAATTGATGATTTCCTTCTTTCTAGGAAATCATTTGCAACATGATCGTTGTTGAATGATTTTTCGATGACCAATTTGTTACAGTGTTTATACGCTTGTTTCGCTGCTGGTATAAAGTGTGAGTCTTACTCGAGGTCTTTAAAACTATGGATAAGGGCGGTCAAATCTAACGTTAAGCTTAATGTGATGGCTGCTTGTTTGATTTCACCTCATAACGTTTACTGAAAGCCATTTACTGTGTAACATTAGTGGTGGACAGTCAGCTGGTTAGTTTTACGGTGCAGGCAGTTGTCAGTAGGGTGTCGGAAGTCCTCATGGACAACACTCCGCAAATGGCCATTCAGGACTTATATTAACATTAGCTTGGTTTGGCACAGTGCGTTAACGGTAACGTTACTTCCGACAGATCTCAGCCAGCGAGATGGCGAGCTAGCTAACCATTGAGTTGGATCAGGCTGGGCAAGGTTAGTTAACACTAGTTAGCTGAGATGAAGCTAGGTAGCTAGCGTTAATGCTAACAAAAGTGCCCAGCCTCCTAACCAATCGGCTAAGAGGAAACGACTGCCTCGTCGCGCGGTTTAACGTTGTCGTTTTTCCGAAAGGGGCATTAAAAGGACACGTTCATGCAACGATAACGTTAACTTTTACATCTCAGATCGACTTTCTTTGAACAATTAATCAATCTTACAGTAATGTGATGCTGTTAATCCGTAGGGTACTCGATCGCTTCGAGTAACTAACAGTAATTTTACCTTAACAGAAAACGAAGAAGGAAGGGGTTACAGTACGCTAATGTTATGCTTCATGAACAAAGATTGTTGAACGGGTTTCAGATTTTTTGTACCTTTGGCTACAAATTCTAATTCAACTTTTGAAATTCCGTCTTGGATGTTGTGTAATTCCATCTTCAATGTATCGGTCTGACTCTGAGCTGAACACTGACAGTAAAGCTAGAGGATTGGACTGGACCTCGAATTCAGAACCACTTTTTGATGAGACGAGCGCTAGGGGGCGCATGTGTCAAGACAACAGTGAATAGCAGGGGGCGGAGCTGAGAAACTGCTAAAAAGTGTTTGAAGTGGCAGGCGGAACCTGTCTTTATAAAGGGAGCAATCTCACAGAGCAATAACTGTTAAGATCTTTGATAAGGTGTCTGAGAAATCTGCCTAGTTAAAGCTGCTGTCTCGGATTAAGTAGTCAAAATCCAGGCGGTTACTGTGGGTGGTGGTGGCTGTTATATGGGCATTGTTAGACGCGGTGCTGAGCGCGGCTGGTTCTCCATGCAGGGCTGCTGCAATGTGGATTCAGGTGCGTACCATGGATGGCAAGGAGACCCACCGGGTGGACTCCCTCTCCAAACTCACCAAGGTGGACGACCTGCGGCTCAAGATCATGGAGCTCTTTAAGGTGGAGCCGGAGAGGCAGAGGCTCTTCTACAGGGGCAAGCAGGTAACCGCCACACACACACACACACACGTACTGACACAACCAGGTAGCCCCCCCCCACACACACATGCACTCACACGACTCACTGTGGAAACATGCCACAGTCTCCCATTGCTTGAAGAAGGGGAAGGGATGTATCCAAACCTTAGTCATTCTTCCAGAGAGAGAGAGAGAGAGAGAGAGAGACTGAACCCAGAAAAGAGTCCACTGTGCCAGCTGGTACTGAAGCTCACTGACTCATTAACAAATACTAATGCATAACATGCTCAATCTAGCACTGCTTCAAAACCACACATTTGTGATAACAGAATAATCAAACATGCAAAAGAAGACTATTTGGAACATTGGAAAAATCAAACATAAACCCAAAGTATAATGAATTTCTATCTGACCCTAAATGGAGAGTATAAATTGGCAGAGTATCTCGTCTCTGTCAGAGATACTAAGCAGAGGCAAATCCTAACCAAGTACAGGCTCAGTGACCACAAACTTGCAATAGAAACAGGTAGACACAGAAAAACATGGCTACCAAAAGAAGAAAGAA
>JAVQKI010014696.1:0-10212 GCA_036025975.1 Nematalosa erebi
AAGTAATTGACATACATTTGTAGTTATAATGGTGTTATAAAGATTTATTACGCACAAGAAATGGTTTGCACAAGAAATTGTTAATATTTGAATTGTTGAAGTGTTTGAGTAATAAGGAGAATGAAATTGGTAATATACATTCTACAGTCCAGGGGACAATCTGCCTTGTGGTCATGTTATGATTGGGTTTGAGAAATAGCAGAATGTATTGAGTCATTGCAAGAGATCAGCGCAAGTTCAGCCAGACTGGCTCTCCGCTATTAGCTATAAACCCAAAAATGTTTCCTAAATGATTCAAAATTCAGTCACACACTTTTAATGCCCTCTGAGTTCATGACGCCACACTTGGACCAGAACACCCCAAATAGAGTTTGTAGTAAACTGCATGCATGCATGTTCACACCAGCCACACACGCACACACACACACACCACCTTCTCCTCTCCTTCACTGACTCATAGGAGTTCTCATCTAAACATGTTTATGAAAAGTGTTGCAGGATTTTATATGGAATTTTGTATAATAATATTCAGTGCATCTGTGTTTTGTTTTTCTTTTTGTTTGTTTGTTTGTTTTGCTTGGTCCTCTCTCTTCAGAGCCCTGGGCTGCCCCCCAGCCTTCTTCTAGAGCCCACCATAGAGCCACTAGCGTGCGGAATATGCAACCAGAAGAGATAGCTCAGGAGCTGCGGCGCATTGGCGATGAATTCAACCACCTGTACTTTCGCGGGGTGAGTACCGTATACTGGGCCGTGAGAGACACCAGCAATGAGTGTTGACAGCCCTGCAGAGAAACCAGAGGATTAAGTCAAGACGGTGATGAAATCTTTCACGGTATGGAGCAACATTTGCTTACCTCTGACCAAGGGAATGTCTTTCTCTCTTTTTTTATTTTTTATTTTTTTTTAAAGGAAAAAAGCAAAGGAAAACTGTCACAAGCATACAGTTTCCAGCCAGGTGCTATCATCTCTTTGATCTGTGCTTTAATATTTCCATGTTTGCCTCATTATGTGGGCACATGAGGAGAAGATGGCAGCTTCTTACTTGCTGGTTGCAAAAGTGTTTGCATATTTTTGTTGATGGAAAGTTACTTACCACCGTAACGGATGTATGCCCTGTTAGAACAGGCGCAGACTTTTTGGGGGGGTACTTTCCATGTATTGCATCACTTTATTTACAGTCAGGATTAAAGACTACTCCCTATCAACATGGTGAAGATAAGGTACCCTGTGCACTACATTACAGAGCTTTCTTGCAGAGTTGTTAATCTTTTGACTTTTCTGTTCCTTTACCCCACTGCCTGACAATGCCACACTGGTTAATTATGTCTCTATTACTGTTCTCTATTACTGCTCTTATTCAGCACAAGGCTATTCCCAGCTAACAAATTAAACCCCCCCCCCCCCCCCCCCCCCCACTCCTCCCTCCCTCCCTCCCTTGACAGAAGATTGTGGTCTGGCTGAAGGCTGGTTGTTAGCAAGGGGTTTTATTTCTGAGCCCTTGGGCTCTTAAAGTCGCGTGGCCTTTTGAGACCATGCTGTGGATTTCACATCATCTTAACGGTGCAAACTCATATACAGGAGCCGGTAGGGAGCATACGGCATCAGGCTTCTGCCAGGTTTATCAGGAAAAAAAGTGACCCATTGGATAGATTGGAGAGTGTGAGGCGAATGAGGAGAGAGAGGGAGAGAGAGAAGCAGATGTTTTAGTTTCAAGCAATTTCCCAAACGATCTGACTCTCTTAAGTCTCCGTGCTCATTTTAATCTTGCAGGGGATGGTCAGGGACAAGAGAGGAGTATTTTGAATTTAGATGTGTCCATACTGAGAATTTGTGGGTGGGAACTCATGTGCCCTAAGAACAACCAAATTACCCCAGGTAACGCTAGATACCTTTTTGGGACACTTTAGTGGCATTGTTTAAGCCCTCAAAAATGTATGCTTAAGCACTCTAAAAACACAAACAAACAGCACTTCAAGTGCATGTAAGCAAATTTCATTATAGGATAAACTATACTTTCCTTACTTGTAGGATACTTAATGTTCTACAGACATATTAAAGTGTACCTCTTTTTCACTTAGTACAAGCAACATGTTTTGAATGGCCTGTCAGTTCAGATCTTGGCATTGCACTTTCTGCCTTTAGCTGGTAGACTCCAAGGAGTAGTGAGTAAGGGCCAAAGGAATTTGGAATGGAGTTTGGAAGACCAAATGGTATTATTGTGGAATCTTAACAGACATCAGTAGACCTTCCTCAGATGCCCAAGCCTGAAGTCATATAATGTTATTTATCTAGTGGGTCCACACACACACACAAACACACACACACACACACACTCCAACTGTAGTTTTTTGTTAGTATGAGTAGTATCCCATATTTGACTGTCTCTGTAACTGTAACTTCTCCTCTGTTGTCCACATGTGTATATGACAAAGGCCTGCAGTCATGCCTGGGGGCAGTGACACACCACTGCCAGAGACTTGCTTGGACTCCCCACAGCTCTCCTCTCCAGCTCACTCAGACCACAAGTGTTTCAATGTGTCAGTGGCGTGAGTGGATAAAAAAAGAGAGGAGAAATGATAGAGAGAGAGAGAGATGGAAGAGAGGGGGATAGAGAAAAAGGAGAATGAGAGAGAGAAAGAGAGACTGTGGAAGATTGAAAAGAGACCAAGAAGATCTGGGATAGCGTGAGTAAGAAGCTGGACAGAGGAGAGGGGAGGAGTAGTGTGTGTGTGTGTGTGTGTGTGCGTGTGTGTGTGTGTGCGCGTGTGTGGAGAGGGTTGTCAGCCTGTGAGCAGCAATACAGGAAGCGAGTCACTGAAGAGCCTATACTACACACACAGACGAACAGACACCGGTGTCCATTTCCTCCATCTACTGTCACTGCTAACAAGCACCACCACGCGTGTGGAGGCTGGGTGAGGAGGTGGGGGAGGGAAGTATCGAAGTTGAGATAGGATGGGAAGTGTAGTGGCCTACAGCGCATTATCCTGCCTCTCTGCCTGCCTTCGACAGACGTCTGCATGGCTACGTCACTGTGCCTGGCTTCACGGCGGCTTCATTATGTTTACCCTGTGTTTAGCCTCTGGGCTCTAATTATCCAACTGGCCCGCCTCTCCAGCGCCATGGAGACGCACTCTGGCCCCAGCAGACCTGCTCTTTGTCATTATCTCGCAGGGTCAGGCAGTCTGCACTCAGGTTCCAAGGGGCGCTAGGCTAACATCACTGGTGCTGCTGTTGCTTGTGTGTCGGCCCAGCTAGCCTAGCCTGGAGCTGCTGCTAACACTGTTGCCAGTCTGCTCCTGCTTGGCACTACTGCTGCTGTCACATGTCACGTGTTGACAGGAAAAGGCACTCTGGGTGCTTTCGTTTGTGTCTTTGCCTGCCACACACATGGAAAAGTCAAATTTTTGTAATAGCATGATTCTTATCTGTCCTATTAGAATAATGCAACAACCATGTAAATGCCACATACAATTTGACTACACCCAGCCAATGTTTGTTTGTGGTCGTCAGGTTTGCCTGACCACTGAACACTGACGTATTTACAGTAGTGGGAATGAGCCCACAGGAATCCCAGCTTCCTTGCTGTCTTTTCTTTCCAGTGGCTTTGTGCACTTGTGCTTTGTGATGTTGCGTTAAGCGGCTTACATGAACTCTGAGGCCTCTGGAAAGGACTCGCAGGTGCACAGTGAATTTGCATGTGGGCGGCTGGCAAACTTGGTGACTAGTTTTACCATCATGGATTGTGTGTGTGTGTTAGTGTGTGTGTGTGTGTGTGTGTGTGTGTATGTATGTATTTGTGTGTGTCATTCATCCCTTTCCCTTCCTTCCACTCCCTTCACACTGGTGACTGTATCAGAGGAAATTCCCTCTGTGGGCTCTGGTAGCGGGAATTAGCGGGTAGCGGCTGGTGAAATGTTAACGCAAGCCAGCGAGCGAGCGAGTCAAGCTGCGATTGGGTTGAGATAATGCAGAGCAGATGTGCGGCTTTGGGGAGAGAGGTTATTATTCTAAAGTGGCCAACATCTCTCTTTCTCTCTCTCTCTCTGGTTCTTCATTGAGATGGGCTCATAATGCACCAGCTAACAAAGGCGACTTCCATCCCACACTGTTTACCGCTAACGCTAATGATCATCGTGCAAAAGGAATCGCGCCCTCAGATGCTCCAGGGAGACAAATTGTACACCGCAGAGCACCAGCTCTCTCTGTTGATCTCTGAACAGAGACCCTTTGGATAATTTAGTCTTTCTTATTTAAAAAAAAATCTTTCTCATTTTTTACAAGACTTGCTTTTACGGCACATTTATTTCTAATATTATCCTTTGAATGTGCAGATTTCACGACAGTGTTTAGAACTATATTTACGTCCTCTACCTGACATATTTAAGACCAAGCAAGTAGCGTTCAGCAGCCGCAGTTCCATCTGTGCGTTCTGCTGACTCAAGCTCTCCCCCATTACAGCCAATGCACCTGAAGCCCTTCTTATGGACCTATCACTTGTGATTTGTGTTACTTCTGCAGTACTTAACAGAGTCCAGTATTTCACCCTCTTTTTCCAGACAGCCTGTTTAAAAAGATGACAGAGAAACAATTCAGATTCCCACACAAAATGATCTGTGCATGGTGTGTGCGTGTGTGTGTGCATGTGTGAGGGTGTGTGTTTTAATAGGCTCTGAAGCCATCTGTTTGTGTGTGTGTGTGTGTGTGTGTGTGTGAATGACTGCGCACATGTTTATGTGAGAGGGAGTGTAATGTGTGTGTGTGTGTGTGTGTTTTCACAAGTGAACTCGGCTCACAGCTGCATAACTCTTTAGGTAAAGTGAGAGCGCAGACTCAGGAGTTGTATTGCATTAGCGTTTGCCTTTTCTCTGGCAACTCTACACAGACATCTGCAAACATATTAGCAAGTTAGTCAAACTGCATGTCATCTACGCCAAATTGTGGGCCGCGCTTCCAGCTCACGAGGATAGCTTTTCAGCGCCCTGGCCCCGTAAGTTGTGGCTTTCTGTTTGGCTTGCATGTGGTCTTATAGATTTTCACTGTTCTCTCTCTCTCACATACACACACACATACACTCGCACGCACGCACATTCACACACAGTCAGTGTTCCATTGAGATGACTCAGGCTTTGTCTGACGTCCTAGAGTCACGCCTTGGTAGACAGTCACATTCAGAAGGGGAAAAAGAAAAGTGTTTGACTAATTTCTCAATGCAAGTGAGATTTGGTGTTGTAGATAATGCTGTGCTAAATAAGCATGTGTGTGTGTTTTAAGTCTGCAAACTGCAGCAAGCCTGGCAGCTTTGCGCACAGAAAGATGATACGAGAGTTCTTTGGGACTAGTGTTAAGTCACAAACACAAAAAAGAGATCTGGCTTTCAAGGACCGCAGTACTGTAGCCGGGGCTAATCCCAGTTCATTAAATGGATCATTTCCCCTCTCATTTTCCTCTTTTTCTCTTTCAAAACATCTAGGTTGTTTCCAAAACGCTCTACCACATACTGCCCATATACTGATACCAAATATACTTTAGAACCCTTTAGAACTTTAGAACCATTTCTGCTGATACTGATTGAGAAGTATTTCTTTTCAGGTAACATCAGTTTGTCAAGCAGTATATAGTACAGCATTTTGGAAGTAGCGTTAGTGTCTTGTGTACCAGCGTCTGCCAAGAGCACTGTGCCAAAGGTCGCGATGGTCAGTGTGCAACTCCCCCCAAAGATCAGCACTTTTCTTTGTTTTCATTCAGCTAAAGTAATCACTTTAGATAATGTGCTCATTAGCAACACAAGGCTACTGCTCTATGTCACTCTCACTGGAATGATCATGATCTCTTTCTTTAAAAAAAAAAAAAACACTTCCTACTCACCTGTTTCCTGTGAGCGGACAGCAACACAATTGCCCGTATTTCGACAGGGCACGTTGTGATTTTTGGCACAGCCTATCACCATTCATCCGGGAGAGTTGCTGCCCTTCCCTCTTCATTTGTTTAGAGAAAAGTGCCCTGCGCGTCCAAGGCTTAATTCATGCCATGTGCGCTGTGTATTGAAGCCCTTTTTTTATATCCCTCTCAAGATCACTTCCAAGTCATCGCACACACACACACCTACACCTGCCAGCCTGGGGTCTACATCAAATTTGGAAACGTAGCAGAAGTAGTGTAGGGAAAGCGACCTGCTGTTATTGTTGATTTGTATTCTGTTATTGTTGTTTTCTCTTTGTCACTCTGCTAAGTAGAACCAGCTTAAGCCTTGCAGTCAGAGATGGTAATCAAGTGGTGAGGGTGGTGGTTGGGTGGAAGGGAGCTGGAGAGGCAGAGCGGGATTAAATCTCTTCAGCAATACACTGTGTGTGTGTGTGTGTGTGTGTGTGTGTGTGTTTCTCGCTCTGTTCTTTTTATTTTCTGAAAGGGAAGTGTGTGTGTGCACGGAAGTGTGCTTTTTTGGAGTGGGTTTCCTCGTGCGTCTCTCCCGCCGAGAGCACCACGGGGGCATGCCCGTGCGCACGCTTATCGCAGTGACTCCTTATGTGCTAGAGCAGCGACTGGTGCATGCTGGCGGCTGAGCCACGGCATGGCGAGCCAAAACGAACACCTGCTCCAGCCACACACCACTGCCACTGCACTGACCTGGGTACAGCTAATTCCCCTAAAGAAAAAGAGGGAATTCATATTGAAAATGTCAATGCACAGTCCATATCCGCACAGTTCATTGTATCTATCATGTACACACTGATAGTGTACTACTCGCTAAAGACAAGCAAATGCCCTAATCTTTGTGGGATCTAGTCTGTGTTCGTTGTTTATGTTGAGGCTTATTGAACCACTTAGTGAAAGTTACCTCGTCAGCAATTTAGTGTGAGTAATTTCGAGCCCGGCAGTGATTTGCCTTTCTCCACTGCCTACTTGCACATCAGTGCTTGTGTGCAGCTGCCTCAGTAAATAAAATAGAAAACAAGCTCTCCTGTTTGCCTGTGTTTTTTCGTTGTTTATCTCATCATTGACTCAAACCAATCTCCGCTTTCTGTTTTGCTAGGCTCCGGCAGGTGGGAATGGCCAGGCTCTCCTCGCCCATCTGCAACAGCAGCTCCCCAATGGCCCGGGCGTAATGCTCTTCCTAGGCCTTCTGATTGGACGACTCTTTCAGTACATCATGAGGAGGAGATGACTGATTGGACAGTTGGGAAACCCAGCAGACTCGTAGCACCTGAACTTTTTTCCTATGTATAGTGTACTTAGTGTAAATACGACAAGCGCATGGCGCCACATGCAGCGCGTTGTGGTCTCTCCACTGGTGGTTGCCCTTTTATGGATTTGCAAATCCTGTGGAACTCCAGCTCAATTGGACTTGCTTTTGGGATCTGGATCGGGTGCACTGCACCAGATCATCGATGAAAGATTGGGATATATTACACGATCAAGGGGAACTTTATGTTTGTTTGTTTGTTTTTTCGCTTTAGTGTTTGTTTCTGTAAATCTGCAGCACATGGATATTTTTCATCTTTGTTTTTTTGTTTCCTGCATGATAGTGGAAAGCTGAGCCTTAAATGCTGTGGATAGCCTGGACTGACCAGCGCCAGCCATCCCTGTGTGCGCAGCGGATACAAACATTCCTCTTTGTTAATCTTTTTTTTTGTTTTTTCTTCTGTCTGTTTTTGTTTTTAATGTTTTCTTTTATACTTTGTATCTATTTATTTGTACATTTGTGTATAGACATTATCTCTTAAGTTGAAGTGGTCATTAGGCAGCATAGCAGCATATCTCAGATGTTCCTGCAAATGCCACGCTAGCTCTCATGCGTGGGCGTCTTGGTCTTATATTTGGCACTTCCGTTTTTAGCATGTGTTGACATTGCAAAAAGATTTTTTTTCCAAGTTTTTTTTTTTTCTTTTTTTTTTTTCTTTTTACCCTCTATGACTCAGTTTTATAGTAAATGGAAGTGTAGAATACTGTTCTGATTTTACAGTGAAAGCATTATGCTTGATTAGTGGGACGGGGAGGGGGTGGGCGACAGGAGAGAGAAAGAATATCATCTGATTGGGGGGGGGGGGGGGGGGAGTAAATAGAACCTGACACCGGTCTTACACTTTCGATGTTCATGACGCACTAAAACATCAATCACTTCACTGTTGTGACCTTTGGCGGCAAGCCTGGGCTTTCAGATGCCTGTTTATTTGCCAGCACAACATTAGTGTTGGCGTGAGTAGGCCAGCTGCTCAATTGCCAGGTCATTTAAAAGATCATCTAACACCAGAATCAGCCACAGGGGACAGCAGCTTTGTCAATGAAAAACCACCAAATGAACTGGATCCAGGGAAACAGGGTTTCAAGTGCAGGTTATTATTGTTTGCTTTGTTTTGTTTTTTTACACTGACTACCACATCTTATACAGGGGCAATAACCACCTGACCTGTTAGACAGTGTCTGATCAAGTGTTGCTTTAGGACTTTTTTGTGTTTTCATCACTAATGAGGATATGGGTGTGAATAATGGGCAGGTCAAGTACTACAGAGCATTGTGTATGTCACTTAGGCGTGTGCCATCTTTTGGAGTTTTCATCCTATTTATAAAGTTCAATCAAACAGTCATTCTTCCCATAATGCAATATGTCCCTTTAAAGTGCAAGCCATTGTCAGCAGCTGGTACTTTTTATAACTGTTTTGTGGGACAGTAAAAAAAGTTTGAAGTGGATTCAATAGCAGAAGTGAATAGGCAGAGGGAGTTGTAAAGCCAACAAGTCATCAGTTACAAAAGCAACCTCTGTGTGAAAGAAGGCCAAAAGTAACACATAGATGTTTTGATCTGATAGTGTGGTGGATTCATTTTTCATTTCTCTCCGCTGCACTCGGAGGTGAGGGTGTGAAAATGACAATAGTCAAAACAGCAGACTCAAGGTTTTAACTTAGACCACCTCATTGTTTTGCACCTCTTTGAAACTAAAAAATATAACAATGTATTTTACTGTGCCAGAAGACCACCGCCAAGTCTTTTGTATCTTTTTATCATCAGTCAGTGAGTAAGACCAAAGATCCTCTTTTGTACTGTATCTAAGTCAGACTTAGAGTTGTGAAAGAAACCTGTGGGAGCAGCAAATTTTGTAAACATGTGAGTGAGCAAGTGTGAGATCTTGGCTGTAGTTATTGATTCCTATGCATTGTGTGCTCATAACGGTATGTCATTTCCTCTTGCAATTGGCCAGGAGTTCCAGTATTGTCATGTAATGTAGTTTCATTGGCATTATTGTACAAACCTTTTACTGTATAGCCTTATATTTCAGAACAACTCTTTTTGCATTGAACATCGGTAGGCAGTGTCGGGGGGCCATAATTTTAGACAGACTCCACATTACAGCATGGTCAGGACGTTTTCACTGAGGGCCTGCAGAAGCTGACCTATGTCCACCTCATGGGACCCAGTTTATTTGTAGCATTTTGTTATTTTCAGTTTTTTAAAAAGGTATTTTGTATTTTGCACTGAATTTTTGCTATGCTTCCGTAATAAATGTGCAATAATGCTGTAAATAAATATGCTTGTCAGCTGCTACTCTCTTCTTAACAATGAATGTAAAAGTGCGGGTTTATCCAAATCTAACAGAGATAGTCCAGTGGCAATCAACCTGCCTGTTGTTGAAGGTTGCCATGGCTGTTGGTAGAATAGGAAGCTTACACTAAATGAACGGGGAACAGGAAAACAACTGAAACTAAGTTCACTTGTTCTCATCGGTTAGCGATGGCTGCAGTCTCACTATTTGGTTTACATTGTGCCAAATATTCTCATTCCGATTCCTATCGACAGCACTCAACAACCACAAACAACAGGGCTAAGTTTTGACTGACTTCGGACTATTGCAAAAAGAACTCCGCATTCATTTATTTCAGGAAGTGGCACATGCTTGGTAAATGTATGAATGGTCATCAGTGAGGAATTATTTATTAGTGCTGACTGGTGGGAATAGAGTGACAGTGGCCTCCTGATAAAATTGCAGTTGTTAGAAATTGTGCTAATTCACAGAGTCTGAGTCACCATGAACTAACACAGACATGTGTAACGCATACTCTGTGTGAGGAAGCACAAGCATTCAGAGAATCTTGTTTAACCTTTGCGCATGAGAGTGAGGTTGTGCCCTATTTTAATTTGAACCACTTGTTTTTGGTATGAATTGAACAAGACCTTAACAGGGTTATATTAGTGTGTGAAATTTTTTTTTTTTTTCAG
>JAVQKI010014713.1:0-11232 GCA_036025975.1 Nematalosa erebi
TAATCGACTGACAACCTTAAAAATAAGAGAAACTTTGTAACTTGTGTACATCACAATACTATGTGGTGTGGTCATTTAGATTCATTGATTTTTTCGTATGTCATAAATGATTGTTGTATTAATGATTAATACTTTTCTTTTTTTCCCTCTACTGCATGGACACAGTAAAGGTCCTTGTACGTACCAAATTCCAAGCATATGCGGGAGTGTATGTGGTTCTGCATACTGTGTATGGAACGTCCGCCTATTGGAACTTATATATGGGCTTCTAAAACTGGTACGATTTACCATGGATCCAACCGCATTCCGTTCTATATTGCTGCGACATAGCAAAGTGAACGGTGGTTGCGCTTGTGTGTTGCTTGGAAACCATTCAGCTAGAGGAA
Organism: Nematalosa erebi; assembly: GCA_036025975.1. Lineage (NCBI taxonomy): Eukaryota > Metazoa > Chordata > Actinopteri > Clupeiformes > Clupeidae > Nematalosa > Nematalosa erebi. Next base: position 387 of record JAVQKI010014713.1, read on the forward strand.
CTATTTTTCTTGGCAAAGGAGTGGTCATCGATGAATAATTCGCTACATTTCTCGTTGTTGTGTCTTCTTTTTATGTAATCATGCCGGGTTAATGTGGTAAAAGTTTCAGAAAAGCAATAACCCACTCGAGTCCATGAGTTATGCTCATTTTAACACGGCGACGCTGCGCATCGTGCCGAACGATTCCCCTTAGCTGTGGTAAAACAAGCCTAACTCATGGCCTCTCGTTGGTTATTGCTTACTTTTACTATGTCAACATACTCTGGGATATGCTACCTCTTTTTATGCAGTGTTCTGTCTGAAAACAATTTTATTGGTACCATGATGTCTTCAGCCCAAGCCTTGGTTATCACATCTCAAATTCTGATCTTTAACTGTCCTGATCCTCTAGACTGGGACATTATTACACATTCTTGTCATGTCGTTACTACTGCATATGTTCATTCATTTGTCAATGTTGGTCTTGTTTCATTTGGCATTGTACAAGCATGGCATACCAGTTATATGGAATTCATGGGCCTTGTGAGGAGGGGAGGGACGCAGTTGGGAGACAGAGAGAAAGAATGAAAGAGAAGGAGAAGGAAGAGCCGAACCTAATGAATCAGCGAGTGCCAGTGTTTTCACCAAGCACTGCAGGTTAGCCCCCCTCCCTTGTTAGCTTTCAGAATGTGCATGATCAGGTTAAATGTAGGAGGAGACCGATAATGTGTGGGACAGATGAGTTGTCACATTATTACACAACAGTGAGAAGCCCTGGTAAGGACCTCCACAAGTTTCACCTGCCAGGTGAGATGCGGCTGTTGTTCTGAATCTTAATATAGTCTTCACACTGTAAATGCATCTCTGAAGCTCTTTGACAGTCCTGCTGCATAATGCTATTTTTATTTATTTATTTAGTTGTTCCCTTTAATTTGTGCCCGTAATTTAACACAGCCGTGTATCCTTCTCAGGAAACTAGTTCAGTTAAATGTCAACCGCTTCTTAATCAGGAGGCATCAGTTTGCTGTCAACTCTGGTCAACTCACCTCTGTCTCTTATGGACGTCTTGTGGATCTCTGGCAGAAGGAAGCCGTACACCAGATCGGCAACAATCTCCTCTGACTGCAGAGCAGTGCGTCTGCAAGAGCAGAGGACACAGGGACTATGAGGATTACACATTAACAAGGAGACATGGCACAAAAGTCTGGGGTCACACAGGTTCACCTGCTCATTGTGAGGGTCAGTGCCACTGAAACAGTAGTATCCTTATTTCATTTTTAGGAACTAAAACTCGAGTCCCTCTGTCTTCTGATGTTACATCCAGTTTTTTCAAGGGCATAAGGCTTGTGCGTGTACAGGCCTACTTCAATACTAGTGAGGGATTTCCCTGAGAAATCATGATCTTGGAGGGATTATGTTCTTTTCAGTTTGCCCTTTCCAATGCTGCCTTTGATGCTGAGTTTATTGATTTAATTTGACCAGTACTGATTGTCTAAGCCAGTGCTCATGTGATATGAATAGAGATGGTTCTTCCAAATACCTCAATCAAGAGGCAGCAACAACACAATACCAGCCCAGCATATGCCAACACAAAGACAAGAGCAGTGTGACTGTGTGGGTGATTAAGATAAAAATCAGAATAGAAATTACGTGTTCCCCCAGAACATTTTATGTAATCTTGCCTATGTCATTTTTTTTTCTTTTGTAGTTATGAACAGTATGAAGTCAATAACTGAAAATAATCATAATTAGACATGTACTGACATCACTCACAAAAGGTGAGTCACTTTTTTTTCCCTCTATGCAATTACAATCCCCGTGTGGTGGGTTCCTTTGACCTGGTTAAAAAGACCGCAGGTCCAGCGGAGATGATTTTCTTATTAAGTTCCAGCACCAACTGTGCTTAATAATCCCTTCATGGCTTTTATTCACTCCTCAAAGTAGACACTTTTGAAAGACTGAATGTTTCTTTCTTTTCATAGTGCATCATAATTTTCCTTTCCTTTCTTTTTCACTTCCTTCCTTTTTATTTTTTATTTTTTTAATTGCTTTAACACTATAATCACTGATGAATTCATTCCACAGTTAGAAAAACCTTACACAACAGAACAAAACCTCACCTCACATTTGCATTTCAACTGAATGCACAACCAGCATCCAGCTGAATGCATGCATATCTGCCTCATCGGAAATATTCAATTAACCACGACCAGTAAACTTGGCAAAGACTTAAACATTTGGAATAATTTGTTTCTCAAATAAGATATTAACTTTTCTTAAGCATATATCTAAATCAAGATTAAAGGATAAATTTGGTGTAAATCAATCAATAGCCCTGTTGTTTGAGAGCTGTCGTTACTGAGAGCTGTCGGTAGGTATGAGAATGTGAGAATCTGGTGCACCGAATTTGGGAATCAGCAGCAAAAGCTAAATGATGGGGCACAAGGAACAGTTTTAGTTTTGTTTCCCTGTGCTACCATCAGTTAGCGTTAGCTGGCATTCCACTATTTGGTCTATGTGGTATCAAATTGTCACGTTATCAAACCTACCGTTGGGAACAGGATATCTATATTTGTCACATTTATCATCTATAGTAATGCCTTATTAACAATGAAGATCATACTCTCACATTGAAACAGCTAGCAGTGATTACAATAATGGGCTTCCAGGGAATAGTGAGGGAAATGTGGATTCAGTGTCTGTGTGTGTGTGTGTGTGTGTGGGGGGGGGGTTGTTATTATCATTTTGCTGGGGAGATGAGAACAGGTGGGACTTGAAAATCCCCAACTCGCTAAGTGTCTGCATGCGTTGCCAGTAAATAAAACCTACATGTTACGCGTCAGACCGGTTTTATCTCAGAAACATGACTGCTGCTACACCTTCGCCATCAGACAACTAGATAGTTTGCAAATAATTGTTAACAGTCTGTTTGCCTGTTGGCTGTCTGCCTGCTTGCCACACGCACCAACAGACTTCCAACCGACTTGCTTTGTATTTTAAGTCAGCAAACTGAACGCAGAGGTCGTCTACTCACTTTCGTTTACACCTTATTTGTGCCGGGTTTGCAAAAAGCCCATTCAATTTCTCAAAAAAGCTTACACGAAAAACTACAAGCTTCGAGGTTTCTTGCCAACTCTATCGGCCAAATCTATTGGCCAAATCTATTGCCAGTTGTGAGTGTGTTTGTGTGTGTGTGTGTGTGTGTGTGTGTGTTTGCCATACGTCTCCTCTGCAGCATAGGCAACGTTGTTAATCTCCTCAGCCAGTCTCTGGACCTCCTCTCGTGCCTGTGCATGGGCTGTTTGCTCCACCGTGCCCAGGATGATGTCCTCCAGGTACAGATCCACTGTGTCTTGGTGGACCTTCACCACCTGAACAGGGGGCACACAAAGGGTACAGACAGATCAAACAGAGGTCACATAAAGGTCGCTGAGAGGTACCACATAACACAGGGGTGGAACAGTCGGAACAGGACTGTGTTAAACAACAGGAAGCAGGTGTTACTGCAAGATATAGTGTTGTGTAAGAAAGGCTAATGTCTTAAGTGTGTAGGCTAGACTGCGGGGCCCATGTGGGGCCAATGCGGGCAGTGGGGGCTAGGGGCAGTCCACACCACACCCTAACGGACCCCGTTTGGGGCTGTGAGGGCTATGACCAGTACAACGGGGCCAGTACTTCGCCAATGAGCAAACTGTCACTGGCCCCAGGCGGGCCCCCTACATCAGTCGAAAGTGGGTCCGACAGGGGCCCGTGCAGCCTTGCTTGCTGGGTGGTTTTAGGTGTGTGGAAATAAGTTAAATGAGTGAAAATGACACACAAGGCACGCGCCACAACAATGAAAAAAATCTAGCTCTAGTTTATTGAATGTCTTGACATGACATGTGAACTACTGTAGGGGGTGGTGGCATAGTGGGGAAGGAACCTGGCTAACATGCTAGCTGGAAATTGTGAGTTTGAGTCCCGGCTACCACCGTTGTGCCCTTGAGCAAGGCACTTAACCCTAAGTTGCACTAGACTGGCCCTAAACTACAGTAATTAATAGCTGACAAAATGTATGTCGCTTTGAATAAAAGCTTCTGCTAAATGCATAAATAAAATGTCTTGTATTACCATTGTATACCATAACCCTGGCCATTTTACTGCATTGGCCTGAATACAAGTTTTTTTTTTTTCCTGTGATATCTATGAAAAAAGGGAGGTCGTCTTATTCGTGGACTAGACAAAAAACAGTAAAGAAAATATAGAGGTGGCAAGAACGTTTTCTTTGCGTTAAATGAACCAACAGCGTCTCATTGGCCGACAACTGCCACACATGACAGGTAAGAGACGGTCTTGAACTAATTCAAAACTAGCCTTGAGTGGTAAAATAATGACTGGGTTTTTATGCACTTCAGTGTCCCTTGACCCCGTGTTGATGATGTTTGGCATACAATGTTGAAATGTGTACAGAGCCGGAACTTCATATCCCGTCATATTCGGAATGCAGAAGTGTCCAATGAGGTGCCATGCACTGTGACTGCATGACTGAATGAGTCTTGCCCAGCGCCTGCACAGATTTTGAGGATAAGATGTCTTTTAGCTGTAATCTATGATCAAAATAAGGAAAAGTCACTCATACAGATAGGCAATTCTGAGCAAACGTCAGTGTTTCTCAACATGCCAACACCTGTTACTGTTGCAAAGAAAGGTTGAAAATCAGTTACTATGCAGTGGAAATGAGAGAAGCGAATCACCATCATGTTTGAGTGTCACGCATTCGAGGCCAACTCCCGTTGTCAGTCAAGGCTGTAGCCTCTATGGGTAATGCATATTTCTGCCTGGTAGATCGCGTACAGTTTATTTTTTCTTTTTCATGGTAAGTATCATTTATATGGTAGCCTACTATTCATTTAATTTAAATGGGACAAATGTATCCACATTAATTAGCTTGATCTCATGCTTTCATGTATAGTAATGATGTTCAAAAATGTGCTAACTTTGAAAATGTTTTCACCAGCATTAATAAATAAAATTATTTACTATATCAGGCAAGATTTGGTCCACAAAAAAGTTTTCCTTTTTTTTGGTATGTGAGTCTGGAAAAGGGGGGTCTAAGACATTATTCAAGATCGTCATATATTTGGGCCAATACTGTACTTCTGTCAGTGTCTGAAATGAAGAGGACCTTTGGGCCTAAGCCTTCAGATTAAACCAGCAAACATCACCTAAATCATTTCTGGTCTTTTATTGCATCGGTTGATCATGTCCGGCTCATGTCAGCTTAGGTGCTACACATCAATAGTAATACTATCCCTTCAAAGATTAGGTTATTTATTTTCATATGAAATATTGTACACAATACACTGTGCACTGGGCAGAACATCATGCCGAGGGTGTAGGGTCTGCACACAACCCTCAAGTACAAGACTTGTTCACTTCATACTGACTATAGTTACATATTTATCTTAGAATAAACAATAGAAATCAATGTGGCAGCAACAAATGCCAATTTATCCCCTGGCCACATTTTTTCCCTCACCTGTGGGAAACGTAAATTCTATTTTTTAAAAGCACTTTATATACTCTTACCATCGTAATTTCTTGCCTGTTACTTCTTTGTAATGTTTTGACAGACAAGTTCATTTGTTTGACTGGGTCTGTGAGTGCGTGTGGGTATGTGTGTGTGTGCATGTGTGTACATCTGCTTGTTCATGGCTTATGACTCACTGTCTATAAAACTGATTAATCAAAATACAATAAAAATGGAATTATAGTTTCATGCCCATACTTTTAATTTCTCCAGTACCTGAGTGAAAAAGTCGAAACAAAACCTTGCTCTAAAGCTTGCTAAGCTAAGCTAAGCTACTGTGAAATAACAGCATCTCGCTTTCCAAAAAAAGATACCCAAACAAGCACACACACCCACACATGCACATCTGCACACCTGTTTGAAGATGTGGTCCTCTTCCCTGCGCCTCCTCTCCTCCACCTGCCTCCGGCCGCTCTCCTCTGCCTCGCGCATGCGCCTCCTCCTCTCGGCCAGCATGGCCAGCGCGTGGAGGCGCCGCTCTTCCTGCAGACGCACCAGCTCCTTGGACAGGAAGTCCAGCATGTCCACCAGCGCCGCCCCCGTCACCCCCACCTCATAGCTCTCCATCAGGGACACCTACATAGGCACGGTGAAAGGTTAAAGGGCGCCTCTGGCATGTCTCAACTGACATTCTACTGTTCAGTTCCAACAGGCCTTTTTTGAGATAGTTGTAATCAAAATTGCCTGATTGTAATGATGGTGTCATAATGTAACTGTAAGTCGCTTTGGATAAAAATGCATAAATGTAAATATTTTCTGAAAAGTTGCAGTGGAAGTTGTTTGGATGTTGTGTGGATGTTTTTAGGTATTTTGTTGCAATTAAAATTGTGGGGGCAAGTGAAAATTGTTAGGGTTGTTCCATCACAATCATCATCGTCTAATTAATGAAAAAGTCCTGCTTACCCATTATATATTCAGAATTCAAGTTCACACTGAAAACCTAGCAAAACTGTCAAAACAACTGAAAAGGATTTGACATTTGAAAACGAAGTACAGATGTAGCCTACTGTACACAAACTGAAAAATGTGATGATGCTACAGGTTGGTCAGCCAGACCAGATGAGGTATAAGGTGCTCCCGGAAATTGAGTTTACTAAAAAGGGGTTCAGTCAGGAGATTCTAGAATTTATGGCGGCAGTACAGGAAATTAAGAGCATCAACTTGCAACACCACTAAATATCCTCCTTTATTGATTTTAGTGGGAAAACTCATGGTTTTGGAACACAATGCAGAGAGACAGAGAGAGAGAGAGAGAGAGAGAGGTGTGCAACACACAGAGTCAATGAGCTCAGTCACTCATACCCAAGCTAGAGTAAAGTAACAACTTGCATAATAACATTTTAAACTCTGAACAGTTGATAGCCTGAACGGCTTCAGTCAACAGAACAAAAATATTGTATGTGGTCAACTGCACCTATGTTTGCTAGCAAGCGGTAAGAAAGGCATTTGAGATGCACATCTCACAGCACAGGCTCTGCAGTTGCGTAGCCTATTACTGTACATGTGAGGGACTGCTATCTTTGGTGAAATATCTTGAGAAACCAGACAGAAAATTGCGATTGGTCAAAATCACAAGGTTGCTATAGATTTACATGGATTGGCAGAATTTGCATTACTAATTGCGGTCGCAACATCGCAAAATCCTGGAGGGTCTGACAGCTAGACAACTTCCCCTTTAAAGGTTACACCACCCCACTGTCATCTTTATACGGCATAATTTTGGCAGTGGTTGTAGTTAAAATCACTGGCATAGTTGGTACATTCAACAAAATCTGGTTTCAATATTGTTTCATTCATTTTCCTCTATTATACATAATGCTTTATCTTGTAAGGTTTCTCCGAAAATGTTTTGTTGGTTTCTTAAAGCAAACAGTTATACAGGAACCTTTACTGACCACACCACCCAGAGTTAAATGGTTAAATGGTTAAATACATGATGCTGTATTGATGGGGGGTAGGGGGGGTCACACTGACAAAGGGATACTTGCCATAAAAAGACTACAAGGGCCAAGACTAACTATGGGGAGTCATGGTCCTCCCCACTAACGACCGTCCTTCACACCAATTACAGATTGTGAAGTCGGCAGGACTGATTCATTAGTGGAAAGGAGTCTTTGTGTGGTGGAGCTGACTGTGGAGCCTCCTGGGGCTAACGGTAACAGGCTGTACGTGTGGAGCCCAATGACACAGATGGGAATAATCATGAAAGTAGCCCCGGCTTCAGCATCTGATTTCTGTCTGAGCAGGGGGCAGGGGGCAAGTTAGGGCAACTGTCTTCTATCTCTTACCTACAGTACAGTGTCTGCCTATTTTACTCTGCTATACAATATCATGCACTCTCTCTGCTGTGAATGTGTGTGTCTTTTGCAGTGAACCCCTATCTGAGCCTGAAGGGTGTGTATGTGTGTGTGTGTGTGTGTGTGTCTTTGTACCATGTTGCAGTGAACTCCTCTTTGAGCCTGGAGGGTGTGTGTGAGTTGTTTCTGCTCCTTAAGGAGCTCCTGTTCCTCCCGTTGGAGTGCATGCGTGGTGCGCAGCTCCTGAATCAGCTCAAAGCGCTTCTCCTTACCTTCAAACATCTATGACACACACACACACACACACACACACACACACACACACACACACACACACACACACATAATCATATACACAAACATTGTGTGAATTTTCTGTGTGAAGCTGAATCACAGCAAGGTGATTCATCCAAAGCATCTCTTAAATGTTACATTTGCTAACTGCATCCACACCTGATTCTGAATGGATCGGCCTCGGATCAATTTCTGCAAGAAGATGACGGCCAGCTCTTTCTCTTCATCTCCCTACATACACACACACACACACACACACACACACACACACACACACACACACACAAATTTGATTATTTATTTAAGATGACTAAAAATACTGATTAAAATAACACAGCATCCAAATGGTCACAAAGAGCTTATACAGTTCAAGCAAACAATGTGCTAGTACCTACTGAATAAATAGAATAAATAACTAAATTCAATATTAGGGATAGAGATAGCACCATCCTTTCCAAACATGCAAGATACAGAGCAGAGCACACACACACACACACACACACACACACACACACACACATAAATTAAACCATGTTTTTCTGCCAGTAACACATATCACTGTAGGATGATATAAAAAACTCTTGTAAAAATGTAATTAGACCAATAAAGCTTATATTACTTGCTTCAATTTGTATCTTACTGTTTACAGTATAAGAGTTCCCATGGGTTATTGGACAGTTTGTGAATATAAAAATTATATTTCAAGGCCTTTGGACATCTCTGAAAGTAGATATGGACATACATAAACATGGCCATAAGTGATAGTTGGCTCTGACAGTTGTTCTGCCCATGCCTCTTGACACTGAGAATGTCACCACTTACACCTTGACCTTTACCGACATCATAATGATCACAATTGTTGAACAAAAAATTGTGGCCATGACAGCCAGTAATAACCTGGGGGACAGGGGAAGGGTTCAAAAACACAAGACACTCTCTTTTCAATTCATCCCTCTGGGTTTTCCATAGGAATACCACACAGCAAGTTACAAGCTTACACACAAAATTTGACCAAGAGACTGAATTAACAAAAGCCTGGCGGCACAGAGCAGATCTTCATGGGAATGTATTGCATGTGTCCCTACTAACCCCTTGGTCACACGAGCCACAAAAACACAGATGCTTGGCGACGAGTCACCATTCATTTTCAAAGACAGAAGTGGAGGCGACTGAGCCATTCGTTGCCAGGAGGGCGGGGAAAAAAATAGGAAAGCTTTCTATTTTATGGAAATGTTGGGCAACAAAAGTGAAGAGGTGCTTTGTAACTGAACTTTGATTTAAAAAACACAACTATCGCTTTTTCTGTTTTAAACTAAAAAGTTTGTTTATTTAAGTTTGTTTTTTATGATTTTGTATTTAGAAAAACGAGATGACAAATGTTGACGGTTAAATCTGAAAACATAGATTTTGTAACCAGAAAATACATCTGTGGTGATATATAATGTATCTACAAACCACCTACTTGCATTAACTAGTTAGCAACTTACTACAAACAAATCACTGCTTGTTTATGAGCTAGCAACGCCTCCTTGGCCACAGGTAAGGCCTGGTCAAATCGCCTTGTCCCCAGGACATGTGACCGTAGGGTTAGTGACCCCAAATCAAGATTAAATTCAGACATGGTGACCAAACCAGCTCAGCTTTAACTGTTTACCTCGGGTGGAGCCTCCACCACAGGGCTGGCAGGTCTGTCCTCAGGCCTTTCCACCTTATAGAGAAAACGCAGAGCCTTCTTCACCTCCACACGCTCCTTCTCCTCCTTCAGAGCCTGAGGGGAAGAGGGGGAAGAGGGTGCGATGGAGAGAGAGAGACAGAGAGAGAGAAGAAAAGAGGTAGAGAGAGTGAGAGAGAGGGAGAGAGAAAGTGAGGCCTTCTATCATTAGGCACACATGTCTTTCCTGTGGTTCAGAGAGTCAACTAAAAAATGTACTGTCTTTCTCCTCTGGCGAATGCTCTCCTCATGCTCGAAGAACAGTCTGTCCTCATTACGTATACACCTGTAAGAGGAAGAACTCCACACGCCCCCACTCCTATCACACACACACACACACACACACACACACACACACTCAGAAAGCTCAACCCTTCTCTGTCTCTCTCTTTCTCTGACAGGCAAACTCTCAATTTCTCTCTCCTACAGACACATACGAGCATGCACGCGCACACACACACACACACATACAGTGGTTACCAGTTGAGACTGACGCTCTTTTTGCCGCATTGCTCCTGCTTGTGTTGGAGTACTGAGTTATGGGTGTTCCATTTTCTTTATGCTGTAAAGAAAGTTCTTCCACAGCAAGCCATGTCAGGAATAAATTCAAGACAGCTTCAAACGAACGCTAGCAGTTATTTTAGCTATCTAAAGTACTTTTGAAAATCGATAGTGCAAAATATGGCATAGTCTTATAATGGCATAGCCTAGTCTTATGAAAAACGAAAAAGGAGAAACGTCCCCTGGCTTGCAGTAGATTTAGGATGGGCGCCGAGACTGCCTGACGCGGGCGGCACTGCTCCCATGTGCCATCTGGTGATTGTTTGGGTACATTGCCGTAAATAAAAAAAATCCTTGCGCAGGGCTGATAGTGAAAAAAATTCCTGAGCCTGAACTTTTTTTCCACGCCCCCGAGGTGAGTAGGAGTGGGGGTACTATGTATGCGACGCACTTTTAACACATACTTTGTTGACCCCTGGGCCCAAATATATAAAC
>JAVQKI010014730.1:0-12133 GCA_036025975.1 Nematalosa erebi
GGGGGGGGGGGGGGGGGGGGCCCAGCGAAGAGAGGAGAACGGGTCTTAGAGTGAGGGGAAAGGACAGGGAGGGACTAATGACCACAACCTCCTCTGCATTTGTGTCTTATGTAAGATCAATCGCACCCGTGTGTGTGTGTGTGTGTGTGTGTGTATGTATGTGAGTATGTGTGTGTGTTTATGTGAGGTCTTCACCATGACTGTAACGTCACAAGTGTGTCAAGTGTCTCTTGGGTGCTGCTGGGTGTTTATGTGCTCTATGTGTGTGTGTGTGTGTGTTTATGTGTGCTGTGTGTATGTGTGTGTGGAGCAATCCTCTTACCGTCTGCTGTGAGGAATTATGTAAGAGCTATAATCCACTGCTACAGCAACCAGAGGCCAGCACTGACCCCTGACACAGACCCCAATGCACACACACACATACGCAAACACAAACACAAACTCAAAGGAACACGCGCATGCACACACATATCGTACACAGAAGCTAGCAAAACATAAACAGCACACACAAAACGCACTGGCACAAACACACACACACATCTAACACACACAGATATTTCCGTCTCTCTCTGATTCTCTCTCTCTCTCCATCTCTCTCTCTCTGACATTACCAACATCCTCTGAGGCACACAGGTGCAAAAGCACAGAGACTGTCAAAACACACAATATATTTCCCTCCCCCTTCTGTCCCTTTAGTTGGGTATATGTCTGTAAACACACACACACACACACACACACACACACACGCACACACACACACACGTGCACACACACACAGGCCTGAAGTAAGAACTCTAGCAAACTAAAACTCCTAAAATCTAAATGGAATATGTAATTTAGCTTTTTTTGGGGGGAACAGAACAACACAAACTTTCCCAGAATGCTTTTTGACTAGTACCTCCTTGTGCACCTCCCTCCCTACCCCTTCCCATCCCCCCAAACACATACACCCCCTCCAGCCCCCCCTAGCCCTTCTCCCTCATTCAGACTCTAGCAACTTGAGCTGTCAAATTCTACACCGCAACATCCATCATAAATATTACACTCTCTACTTCCTATGCTCACTCCTAGTTGTTGCTGGGGCAACCGCTGCCATTTTAACTTGGCCACAGCACACCATTGCCGGGGATGTGAAACATCCATAATGTGCCTAGCTCCTCTCTTTTGAATAGAACAGCGTCTGGAAAAGAGAGAGTAGCCCATGGTATGCCTTTGGTAATGAGGAAAAAGACCGTCATGGGAATTTTACGGCAACAATCTCCCATGGTGTCCATTCTCCTTTGAAAGCATACGTTTCAAAGGAATGTGATTGCTATTTGATCAATTTGAGCACAGTACTATAAAATCAAAATACCAGTGTTAAGGGATAAATGAACACGGACCTTCTAGTTTGCTTATTACACAGCTACACAGCTTATTACAAAATAAATGGATGACGGGGAGACACAGAACCTCATCCAGTCAGTACTGCACTGAATGACACCCACGACACAGTAAATACAAGCACTCAATTGTTCACTGTGCACTGAATAAAAAAAAAAAAACACAAACACAAAAACACACACTCTCTCTCATATACACACACACACACATACACACTCTTTCTCTCACATACACACACACACACACACACACACACAAACACATGTATTCCAAGTGTGCTGTGTGGAGAGGGGGTCAAAAATCTGCTTCGTTACAGTGAAAGCAGGAGAGGCAACTCACTTAGTGGAGGGCCTTTTTTACAGTGTCATTCAGTGGCTACTTATTAAAGGAGTGAGGGCGTTTCTCAAAGTGTGATTTTGTGTGAGCATGCAGGTTTTGCTTGTGTGTGTGTGTGTGTGTGTGTGTGTGTGTGTGTGTGTGTGTGTGTGTGTGTGTATGTATATGTCTGTGAGTGAGTGAGTGAGAGAGAGCGCTCGTCATCAGTGGTAATATCTATTTCTTGTCAATGCCACAGCCAGGGCGTGGGGAGATATCGATGTCTCTGTTGTTTCACAAACACAAGAGTGACTTTCTTCCTTTTCCCAGCTCCCTCCCTATCCCTCCATCCTTCCCCTCTCTCCGTCTCACAGTTGCCATATCGTCTGCCTGCTATTTCCTCTTAGCACCTGTGTGCCATCTACCTGCACAGGTGGCTCGTAACATGGCTGGTGATGGAGAAGGGCAGAAAGGCATGGGCACACACAACATGGACAGACGCCAGGAATGGGCACTTAGGGCACACTCACCAAAAGAGTACCAGGCACACACACAGGCACACACAGACACACACACACACACAGACACAGACACACACACAGGCAGAGCAGCATATTTATAAGCAGCTCGACATAGAGAAGATCTGCAGACAGCATACACACACACAAACTCACACACACATATGCAAGCACACACAAGAACATGCACAATGCACATACACCTCAATCATGCAGTGCGGTGAAGTACACATCAAAGTAGGGCGCGCACACACACACACACACACACGCTCAAACCTCAACACACAGACATCCACATACATGCACGGTCACACACACATACACATTCAACACAAGTTTGCTGAATAAATATGAGCTTTCCTCTTGGGAATTTGTGGCTAGAACCAGGCATGTGTTGCTTGGTGGCATTCTTGCCAAATGCAACATCTGCTTGTGTGTATCTATGCGTGAGCGTCTGTGCATGCGTGCATGTATGTGTGTGTGAGAGAGAGAGAGAGAGAGAGAGAAAGAGCAAGAGTGAGAGAGAGAAAGAGAGCACATGTTCCATTTCAATAAGCAAATACACACACACACACACACACACACAGACAAAAAAGTGTGTGCTTGCATGCTCACACTTCCAAATACATCTAGTGAAAAGTAAGCCAATTTGCTACTTTTTTATAATGCTAATTTCTGATGGTGGGCCTATATTTTACATCAGGATAGCAACATGTTATTCAAGCATCATATTCTCCACAAAGCCTACACATATCAAAAGTGACTGACAATTTCTAATTACAGACAATAACAGACAATTCGGGTCATTTGTTCGCCATCAGCTCTTTGGAACATTCCCTTCTCTCTCCCTGAAGTACATTGTTTACGGACATAAGATGGTGGAAACTTGTTCACCGGGCAGCCTGGTTACGATATTGAGCTTTGACTGACTCTGTGTTTTAAATAGACATTAAGTAACAGGGCTGCATAAACGGTCAGGACTGTCACACCAACACGCCGTTACTGCTGCATCAGACTTTCTGAGTCATGTCTGTAGTCGTTATACTCCACCGGTTGTGTTTCTGTGTGTGTGTGTATGTGTGTGTATGTGTGTCTGACTGTGAGAAACATGCCTTCAGGACTGTCTCAGCAAAATCAAGATGTCTCCCTTGAGGAGGATGTGAGAGGACACACAGGCGGCCTGTGGACTGATAACATCAAACTTCTGCGAACTATACTGCACTAGAGACTACAAGTCTATCAATCGTCTGTTGTACCAATATACTGCTATACACTGGTAATTCATAGTTGACAATCCAGTATTGTCAATTGGTGAAAAAAGCATGAACAAAGTGGGATGCTGGAAAACCTGTGCTTGGATTCCTATAGGAATTAAAAGCTTGAGACTTCCAAGTTAGTCTGAATACAAAGGCATGGGTAGGCGACAGGTGCAACAAATGTACTGAGATGAAATGAATGCAGTGTCTGGGCTTTTTGCAGTCATGGGCTCCTGAGAACTACAGAGTGTGTGTGGGAAAATAAAAAAACAAGGACGTGACCATGGAGAAAAATAAAACGGTAATAATTCTTAAGGAGTGGAAAAAAAGTCTAATGTGGCACCACGGCCTCCGTCTCTGGTCACATGACAAGAGATAGAGACAGAGCTGGTGTTGAATCAGACTCGTGCCTCTGGAGCAGCGGTGTATTAATAGATAAAGGAGTGTGATGGAATGTATCAGCAGGCAATGAGACCATGAGAAAAGCTAGCTGCTACAGAAACATACAAACAAACACACAAACACACACACACACACACGCCTTCCATAGCTACCGTCTCCCACTCTGAATCACCAATTTATAATAACAGGCAAAGAGAAAAAAATAAGAGGGACAAAGAGCACAAAAAGAACGAGAATCCAAATGACAATCCAGGCTTTTGGAGGACGGGTGGAGAAGGTCTGACTCAGTGTAGGCCTATCTGCTCTGCTCTGCAGACTAGGAAAAGGAACTGGACGGAGTTCTTTTCCGTGCCGGAGTTGGACCCTCTGTCGTCGCCTGGCTCTCCTCCTCCACATTGGTCTGCCGAGCACACGCGTCACGAGGGGGTGTAAATGTGAGTGCTGGCCGGCAAGGATGCAGGGAGTATTTTTAGCTTCCTGTTTGCAGATTACTGGGGTATTTTTAGCTGGCGTTACCCAATCACAGGTTCTACCCCCACCCTCCTAGAGCACTACGTCACACACACACACACTCTCACACACACACACACACACACACACACACAGAGAGAGTCTATCCCTACGCCCACTGTGAGCAGCTGGGTTCCACACAACACACACATACACAGAGAGAGTGTGAATCTGAGCATGTGTGTGTGTGAGTGTGTGTGTGAGTGAGCGCGAGACCGCGGGAGGGAGAGAGAGAGAGAGGGAGAGAGCACACACGATCAGTCCACTAGGGAGAGCACTGCAAGTAAAAAAAGGAGGGAAGTGCACAGGACATAATATGAGATAAGATCTGAAACTGAAAGAGAAGAAGCGAGAAAGAGTTTGAGACTCCTGTTGGTGGCAGAGAGGGAGGGAGAGAGAAAGACATAGAGATGACATGAAAGACCAAATCCCCACCCCACCCCCAACAACACAAACACAAACACACACACACACACACACACACCTCTTCCGACCTGCAGCTAGGCCCTGTGTGTGTGGGAGAGGGACTGAATGGCTGGTATGATGGGAGGGCTGCCTACTGCACAGCAGTCCTGTGAGAGGCAGCAAGGCACAGTAGAGTGTGGGGTCATAGGGAAATATGGCTCCCGTCATTCACATACAATGAGTTCAGCCCTTAAGATAGGCTTCTTTCACTACACTACATACACTTCTTATGAATTCATTGAGAGTGAGAGAAGCGTATGCATCTGTGTGTGTGTGCATGCGTGCGTGCGTGCATATCTGTGTGTGTGTGTGTGTGTGTGTGTGTGTGTGTGTGTGTGTGTTTGTAATATGAGCACCCATCTCATTCCTACACAGTTCAAATAAGCCTGCAGACACATGCAGGCAAGTTTTTCCTGACGATGACTCCCTCACCCTCTGTTTCTTTCTTCCTCTCTCACTCACTCTCTCCATCTCTTCCTCAAAGAGGACATTACATAATATTCCTAACAGTTCCTAGCTGAAATGAGAAGCACCCATCCCCCCTCCTCCCCTCACGCTCCGACCTGATGGATCAGAGCCGACAGCCAGGCTGTTCCCGGCCGTCTGCATCACCATCACCATGACAACGGGCCAGAGATGATCCGTGGTAAAGCCAGTTCATGTACAGGGGGAGAGAGAGAGAGAGAGAGAGAGAGAGAGAGAGAGAGAGAGAGAGAGAGATGGACAGATATAAGGGGGTGGAGGTAGCTCTCTGGTGAAGGCAAAAACAAGCTTTCCCTAGGAGCAAATGGGCATGTTCTTCACCTTTCAGAGAGAGAGAGAGAGAGAGAGAGAGAGAGAGAGAGAGAGAGAGAGAGAGAGAGAGAGAATGGTATGGGCTGAGATGGCCTCCCATGGAGAACTCCCTTGACTCTGACCTGTGCTTTGGTCTTTGGCCAACCCTTTGCCAGTCAGTACTGAGGCCCAGACACATGCTTGCACAGGGAGGCTGTCTCCTGCAAATTTAATGCCAACACGCACCAATTACAAGCAACACAGACAGGCCTCGCACAAGAATGTGTGCTGATCCACAACAGCATGGGCCCACAGAGGGCCTTCTCTGTCTACTCACTCAACAACCCACATCTCTATCTCTCTCTCCCTCTCTCTCTCTCTAGCTCTCTCTCTAGCTCTCTCGCTCTCTCTCTCTCTCCCTGGTGTCAGGAGGACGCACAGCGAATATTCTTGGAAATAACCTTTGAGGAAATGTACCCTCTCCCACTCAGGTGTGGACTTGTCTGTCACACACAGTGGTCAAATCAGGCCAGGAGCACAGACCCCAAACTGGAAGGAAAATCAGTGACAGACATAGAGAAGTCTGCAGAGTAATTCTGCAGTAAATCCGTGGAAAAAAAAAATGCAATTCCATCTCCCATAGCGAATTCCTGCTCCATTTCTGGTGACCTAATCAAAATGTAAAGAAGTTGTATGTAAGAACGACAACAAACATTGAAAAGGAATACTACTGTCCAAATTTCAAACATTGCTGAGCGTTCTTTTGCACTAAACTCTCTTCTGAAGTGCAGCAAACACTTTCATATAAGTGACAGTTTAAAATGTTGCTGTTTACTCAGTTTAAGGGAATATACGTCACCATATTGGTTCAAGCTTACTTAACCATTGGTTTTGCATCATCTAAAGCCCACCCCATGCAAAATAAGAAGTATCTATTGGTTCCTAGGTTGGGGATTCTAGTTGGGCTCACCTCCAGATAGACCTGCAGAGCGAATTCAAATTTGTACCCAGGCCAAAATTATGCACTTTCGGTCAATAAATAATAGAATGATAACACACATACAGTGTAATAGCACCAACTACCAGAGACAAGCGAAAAAAAAAGGAGAGTCCTGGCAGCTTTCATCTCACCCCATTCCTCTCTCTAGATGCACAAACACACACAAATCCATAAAAACACACTCATGCAAACAAACAGATATCAACTATGCCATGCCCCGTGTCTAATCAACACACACTTATTCTCCACCTATTACTCTGTCTCTCAAAACAAACAAACAAACAAACAAACACGCACACGCAAACACATACATACACACCTGCTCCAGCTAATAGGCTCTTTATTTAATGATGCTTCAAAATACAATTCTATTTTGAATGAAATGAAGTAGAAAACCGTAGTAATAGCACAAATAGTGAATTGCAACTTCACTCTGTTTCACAAAAACCTCCCATGGCGCACCAGGGTTCCAGGCATCGTGAGGTCAATCAGCATGCGCTGTTCGTTGATGACATGGACATTCTTCAAAAAGCGATGTAGGCTGTCTGATCTAGGAGGGGGTTTTGTACATACTGTAATATGCATCTGGGAGGGTTTGACAGGGACATCCCCTCCTTCTGGGGTTTGTGTAAAAACGAAAGAAAGTAGGGCTGTCTCCTGCAGTGGGTCAGAACCCTCGGGACCTTGCCAATCATCTGCATTTTCACAAAGTTGACCAGGTCATCGGTGCAGTTCCAAATCCCTTCAGGAATAACAGTCATATCTTTACATCTTTCGTTTATAACAGTAGCTGTGTGAGGTGAACGGAGGTCGGAGGTCAGCTAAGGCCTCCTAATACACACAGTGATTTCTACTGCGATTCCTCAGTTTCTCATGAGCATTGAACATCTTCATCCACTTCTTTGGGGCTGGCGCCCAGGTCTCATACAGTCTCATCATGTCACAGTTTGTCAGACCAAACAATATGGCAGAGACGGAGTGCAGGTTCCTCATCTCTCTCAATGCGGTGGCGATCCCGATGAACTTGGTGATTAGTGCCACCCTCTTGGCCAGGCCGTTACACAGGCATATCTCTGTGGCTACTCAGTATTGGAACTGGTCAAAGCGCAGCAGGGAGCGGCCTGGGTTGGCCGTGGTGAACAGTGGGTGTCGCTCCTACCCCATAACGCAGAGGAGCAGCTCAGACTGGCAGAAAGGAGTTCCCAGTCATCCCAGTTTGTCTCCAAGGAGACGCTGGAGCCCACCATAGGGCTCAGTTGGTCATTCACAGATGTACATTTCCCCATACACTCAGACAGACAGAGGAAGAGCTTCTCCTTCAGCTTCAGTCAAGTGGCCTCCGTCAACAGCTACAGTGCGTCCCTTCTCCTTTGACAGGCACACGACCTCTTACTCCTCCTCCGCCTTTGTCGCCGCATCCAGGGTACACCTTGGCCAGCGCTGACATCGTCATTCCTTACAGGGGCACGGCAGGCATCCTCAGGCTCACAGCTGTGTGGTCAGGGAGGAAGACCTGATAGACTGCTTCAGCCAGTGCCCTAATTGGTCGGATCCTCACACATGGGTTGTCATAATAGCACAGGAACCAATCCAGATCATGTCGCTTGAACCAGGGACGAAATTCACTTGCATGCATTCTCTTAATACTTTTCCATCACAAGCTGCTTGAACATGGCAAAGAAACAGGGATCGCTCTTCACCTTGCTCTTCAGTATCTTCAGGGGGCGAGTCACTGTGGGGACCCCATTTGCACTAGGAACTCCAACCAACACCAACACAACCGCTGGCAAACCTTCTAATAGTAGCCTGTTCATTTAACTTAAGAGAATGAGAATTTGAAGCTCTTCTATTATCAGGTTCACCACCACCTCCGACTCAACCTACCCAGGTCTGCCACCCAAAACCAGCTACTATGCTCCTTCTGTAAAACACACGCGCACAGCATTGACAGCTTCAGCAAGGCCATTACTAACTAGCCAACTGCAGACAACCACCCTCACTTAGCACTGCCACAAGAACAACAATCAAATACCAATTGTCACAGGTCCATGTAGTGTAATAAACAACAAGTAACTTTAGTAGCAGTAGGCTATACTTCATTACCGTATAGCCACATAGATTAATCCCATGGTCCTCGGGACAATGTAGCAATATTATCAGTGGACACAAACAAGCGTAGATGTTTGGCATATTGCAGTGTACAAGGGTCGCAACTACAACTCTTGACTGCACAGCGTTTGGTGTTCTCGTTCTGCTGTTGGTTTGTTGGAACGTGAGAGACAGTTCTGTTTTAGTGACGGCAGTTTCTTCCTTGTTTGTGATTCTTATCAGCCTATTTTTGGAGTCGTCTGTTCCAACTAGGAAGTAGTGGGGGGAAAAAGAAAGAAAAAACAAAGGTCTGTCTGCCCTCTAGATGGAGAGAGAGAGAGAGAGAGAGAGAGAGAGATTCAACTCCACTGCTAACACTTGTTGAGCCAATGAGTGTGTCTTCTGCTTGTGGCTTGTGAGGGTAGATTTCATGCACCATCAGGACATGAACAATGAACGGTGCACAACACACAACACAGCTGAACCTTCCCCTTCCCACCCGACACCAGCCTATCCTGTGTGACTCCAACTGGTCAGCTGAGGTTAAGTTTACCTGAACAGGTGGTGGCACGTCAAGTGTAATGAGTGAAAGTGAAAGCAGAGGAGCTTTAGTGTGTGTATGTGTTTCTGTGTGTGTGTTTGTGTGTGTACACGCAAGAGTTTGTCAGAGAGAGAGAGACAGAGAGAGAAATAGAAATAGACAGGGAGAAAAATAGAGAGAAAGAGAAAGGTCAAGTGTAATCTATGTTGCAATCTTCATTTCAGATTGTGCAGCAGGGAGCATGGAGTAGGGTTTCTGGTCAGCATGTTCGCTGAAGACACTTGTAGACGAGCAAGAATAAGGGAACTTCACTCAGACATTGTGTGCTGGTTAATCCACTCAACGGCAAGGATCAGGACATCAGCATTAGCTCTATCTCTCTCTCTCACACACACATACACACACACACACACACACACACACACAGAACGCGAACGCGCGCGCACACACACACACAGACACAGACACACCAGTGTGGAGCCGCTGGGCTGTGGGACTGCTCCAGAGTCGTGGGGGTGGGGAACAGGAAGTGCCATATCACGTACCACACATCCGCCAAAGACCGTCCGTCACTCCACGCTAGACACCATGTCACTGCCGCCGTGGAAAACAGGCTGCTCCTGCATAATCCTCTTAATGACTTCCCTTCCTAAACACCATCAGAAAGCGCAAAAGGCTTGAACAGCCCAGTGGCTTTAGGGTCAGTCCACTCCCGGACCACCACATCAAGGTCACCGCTTTGACCTCCAACGACCGCTAATACAACTGATCAAAAGCATAACCGCACTCGACCACAGCCACATCCGCTACACGTGGCTTAGGACATCAGTGCAACAGTGACCTATTAACTGTAACGCTAAGTCTGGACAGGTTTGCTCAATGGCCAGTTGGTCAGTCGCTGTCTAGCTTCGAGGTGGACTGCACAGCCCTGACCAAACCCTCTTCCCTCAGCTACCATGGGCCTAACCTCCACGTCCCACTCTCTTCTTCCCTGCCACCCTGCAGTCCTATTACCTGCAGTGCTATGATATAATGAGCCCCTCTGAACCCCTCTCTAAGCCCCCCACCCCACCCAAACCTCTCCTCTCCTCTCCTGACTAGACTCTGCACAGAGCTTTTTCCTGGAACACAATTACTCAGGCCAGCGAGCTAATGGCTATCGATGGAGCCGCGCACTGTGTTGCAGAGGAACATTCATAAAAATTTAATGGCGTAAACTCAATGAGAAGGTGTGGATGTGGCGAGGGGAGGGGAGGGGAGGAGAGGGGAGTAACGGGATGGTGTGAAGGCCAAGAGACGCAAATACAACAACAGGAGGCTCGCACACGCTAGACAGTTTTTGTGCTGCATTACTGTGAAAATAAACAGACGTTACTGCCCTGATGCGCAAAAATAATATTAACATGACACAAAATTGGAAGGAAAAAACCCAATGCAGTGTTTATGATGGCGGGGAAAGGGACAAAATTAACCGCATAAACAATAAAATGGAGGACCCTCCCTCTAAAGGGCTTTATATTCACAACATCTATTTGTTCTGGTTTTAAAACTCAAGTACCCCTTGAAAAAACATGATTACCATCCTGTGTGCCAGGACTCTCCTCTCATGAGAGAGCCGTCACCAGTGGAGGGCACACACACTGATCGTGATGCCTGTGCACATCGGCCTGGGGTCCACACTAGTGCCCCATGCTCCAACCCCATGCATGCAGAGGGAGTAACTGCAGCAATTGGGGTGGGTAGTTAAAGGGGAAATTCAGCGTGAATCAATCCATAGCCCTGTTGTATAAGCTGCAATGCAAAGAAGCAGCAATGTTGACACAACATAGACTGAACAGCAAGCTGGCAGATTACTCTAACCAAATGGGGCATGGAAACTCACTTTCAGTTTCATTTCCCCATGCCCTTTTCAGTTAACGTTAGCTGCTTTATCGCTAGTCTGAATGTGTTGTATGACAGCACTTGGTGACCTCGAACAACAGAGCTATGGATTGATTCCCTTTAAAAGGGCTCAGGTGAGCCCAGATGGCGAGAGGCAGGCTGGTCTAAGACACTGAGTCAGTGATGGTGGCAGACTGACTGATATCTGAATCAGGCCAGGGGAACCGCAGCTGGGTGCAGAATGAGGAAGAGGTGGAGCTAACGGATGAGGAAGGAAGTGGATCAAGACACAAGAGCACACTCACTGGAAAATACTAAGACTGCTGCACAAATACACACACACACACAAAAACACAAAGAGACTCCAACACAAAGAAACACATACATACCCACACACAAAATACCATCTCTTTGACTCACTCACTCACTCACTCACTCACTCACTCACACACAGTCCATGACTCCAGCACCAAATCCAAAGTCAGGAACTAAACAACTGCGAGCGGAACCATGGAGAACTGCTGCAATGCTAATACAACTCTCATCAGTTACACTGAAATGACAAAGAGAGTTAGAGAGTGTAGGAGTGAATGACGGGCAAGTAAACAGAGACAGTAGCTGTAGCAGCAGCAGCAGCAGCCTTGCAGACATACACACTCCAGCCTGGAGTGTGTGGGCCATATCGGTTCACAGGAGGCTTGGTGGGCGTACGCATCCATAGCTGTTTACCCAGGGGGCTGTCCGGCCTAGACGTGCACACGCACAGATACACACACACACATACACGCAGCTCCAGCAGGTAATTCCCGCTTAGCGGCTGGATTTGAGGGCCGACGCCGGAGGACTGCAGAGACAGGTTTAGGCTCCTAAGCCCAGTGGGATGAAGCCTGAGGATTCCTACTCTGAGCTGACGGCACCATGGGATTACACAGAGAGAGAGAGAGAGAGAGAGAGAGAGAGAGAGAGAGAGAGAGAGAGAGAGAGAGAGAGAGAGAGAGAG
>JAVQKI010014874.1:0-15105 GCA_036025975.1 Nematalosa erebi
GCTGAGTACATTTATGCATTTCAATTTAAGTTAGTTTTAGCAACATAATATAAAGACATTCAAGCTTTCTTCTAAAGGAAGCCTTGTGTGTGACATGTAAACAACTCAGGCTGCCAATAAACTATGTAAACTAGGAGTATAATCTCTAAGTGTTCACGCTAACAGTAATGCTAATTAATGAACAGCGGGATGGAAACAGTTGCTCTCAGCTGGGTTGCACTTTGTGTATGGTCAAAGATAGGCAAAGTGGTGACCGTGTGTGTGCGTTCTGGAAATGTGTGTATGCGTGTGTGTGTGTGTTTTAGAGGTGGGGTGTCTATGATTATTGTTGTGTTTTTGTGTGTGTCTGCGTATATGTGTGTGTGTGTGTGTGTGTGTGTGAATTCTGTAAATATGTGTGTGTGTGTGTGTGTGTGTGTGTGTGTGTGTTTTGGAGGTGGGGTGTCTATGATTGTGGTTGTGTTTTTTGTGTGTGTGTGTGTGTGTCCGTGTGTATGGGTGTGGGTGTGTGTGTGTGCGGTAAAAAGTAACTGTGTTCTGGTGCATACCGAAAGGATGTTGTGCTGCTGTGTTGTGAGCTGTAGATCTCAAAGGAAGTCAAGACACAGAGCCTCACGCTGGTGGAGAGGCTCACTAAAGCCACAGGTCCCAAAACACCAGAAGAGAGACAAGTGCTCTCACTGTGGTTTCACTCGCTGAAGCTGTCAGTGTGAAAATATAGCAACAAAAGAAGTACGGGTGGCTCTTTTTATTCATAAATAGACGTATTTTTTATATTACCACTTTTTTTGCACTGGGTTGGTGTGTATGTACGTATGAGTGTGTGTGTGTGTGTGTGTGTGTGTGTGTGAGCCAGAGGGCTTGTCCTAACACTGGCCATCTATCTCTCTCCCAATGCTTTCCCAGGCACGGAGGACAGCCGCCTGAACAACGAGTGCAACAATGAGCCGGTGTGCCCACCCAAGTGCCGCTGCGAGTCCAACGTGGTGGACTGCTCCAACCTGCGCCTGACCAAAGTCCCCGAGCACATCCCTGCCTCCACCACCGAGCTGTAAGGCTACCCAGAATGCACCTGAGATTTAAATCTCTCCTCATCTCTCTCATCTCTCCTCTCCTCTCCTTGTCTGCTCTTTTGCAGCCGATGACGGATATCCATTTCTTCACTCGTGTTACCACATGGCACTGTTTTACCTTCTGTTTAAAAGCTTTGGGGAGTAGGTAATGGTGATTCCTTCGGAAACCTCAAAATGCAGAAAGAAAAACTCTAAATGCATCATTCAGACAGATCTGTGTTTTTGGCTCACGCGTTCTTATTAGCCGAGCACGCATCAGCGGTTTGTTATTCTTCCCTTCCCTTCATTTCCCCCCTGCTGCTGGGAAGGCTAACCTGCTGTATCTTTTCCTCTGGAAGGACGTCCTCTCTCTCTCTCTTCCTCCCTGTTTCTCTCTCTCTCTTTCTCTCTCACTCTCTTTTTCTCTCTCTCTCTGTCTCTTTCTCTCTCACTCTCTTTTTCTCTCTCTCTCTCTTTTTCTCTCTCTCTTCCCACCTGACCTTGTTTATTTTTTTCTCCCTTACCACAGGCGCCTCAACAATAATGAGATCACCACACTGGAGGCCACTGGTGTGTTCAAGACTCTCTCACAGCTCAAGAAAATGTAAGCACGTTCGCCTTCATCGCCACATCAAAGTCTGCCTTTCTTTCTTTTTGGGCGCCTAGGTGTTGATGTGACTCTCTCCCCTTGTGCCGCAGAAACCTCAGTAACAACAAGATCACGGAGATCGAGGACGGTGCTTTTGAAGGGGCCTCGTCCGTCATCGAGCTGCACCTGACCGCCAACCAGCTGGACTCGGTGCGCAGTGGCATGTTCAAAGGCCTGGAGGGCCTCCGTATGCTGTGAGTCAGGGCCCGTCTGTCGCTCGCGTTCATCATCCACCCCCCAACCCCCAGACTGCTCATTGACAGCCGCGTCTGTCTGCTCGCCTCTCTCTCTCTCTCTCTCACACACACACACACACACACACACACAGACACACACTCTCTCTCCCTCTATCTCTCACACACATTCTGTCTCTTTTTTTAACAGAATGCTCCGGAACAATCGCATCAGCTGCATCCACAACAACAGCTTCACAGGGCTGTACAATGTGCGCCTGTTGTCTCTATATGACAACCAGCTAACCACCATCACCCCCGGAGCCTTTGACACCTTGCAGACCCTCTCCACTCTGTATGAACTTTACCTGAAAATCACATGATCTATTTTTAAATCTGTAAAAGTTAATTTGTTTTAGTGTTTCAAAGAATTAATATGATTTAAAGGAGATAAATGATGAATATGAAGTGGTATGAGACCTATAATATTCTCTTGTTATTAGTGATTAATGTAATTTTATGGCATCTGTCTTAGAACCAGTAGATTTGCATAAGACAGTCTGGGTAGACTAAATCTGCTGCCAATCATTTTGCAGGTAGAAAAACATGGACGTGTTTTTAATAAAAAGATTCTGTGATCTTCCCCTGGCCCATGTCAGGTTTCTGTTGTTGTTCCCAATTTTTTATTTTTTTTCCATGCCAGGAACCTGCTGGCCAACTCGTTCAACTGTGACTGCCGACTGGCATGGCTTGGAGACTGGCTCCGCAGCCGCAAGATCGTCACGGGCAACCCGCGCTGCCAGCGACCTGCATTCCTGAAAGAGATCCCACTCCAAGACGTGGCACTTCCAGACTTCCGCTGCGAAGAAGGTGAGAGTAATACCCCAGAGTCACCCCCACACACAAACACCGCCACATCCACACACACCAACTTTCGCAGTCACACTCCACCAAAGTTCCTCTCTACTTTTCTTCAGCTCGATTGAGAAGTGCTGCCAAACAATTTCGACAAACTCCGTGGCAGGTCTTTCTTTGTCATTTATGTCGGCTCCGCTTGCCTCCAGCGCGAGAGTGGAGTCGATAGGAGCGCACCGATGGTATTGATTAGCGGGCGGCACGGTGGGCTTGTGCCTGGAGCCAGGAGAACAAAAGCGCAGTGCTGCGCCGCTCCTGCCCAGCCGTTTGTTTTGTCCCCTGGAATCAATAAGCTGTCAGTTGTAGTCTGACGGCTCTCTCCATCTGTCTTCCTTTATCTCGCTCTTCATGACTTATCTCTGTCTATTCTCTCTCTCAGTCAGTCTCACTCTGTCTGTCTCTCTCTCTCTCTCACTGTCTTCTCTATCCTACGGCTTTTGTTTTGCCCCTTCCAACTCTGCATACTTTCGTCCTGTTTTTTTGTCTTTCTCGGTGCACCTTTCACTGTCCTTCACTCCTTTACTTTTGTTCTCTCCATTTTTTCTCTCATCCCTCACCATTTTTCTCATTTTCTCTTTGTCACTCTAACCCCTCGTTGTTTTTTTCCTTCCCTCCCTCTCTCTCCCTCTCTCTCTCATGCGGCAGGCCAAGAGGATGCCAGCTGTGTACCACGTCCCCAGTGCCCCAGCGAGTGTACCTGCCTGGAGACGGTTGTGCGCTGCAGCAACAAGCACCTGCGTGCCCTGCCCAAGGGCATCCCCCGCAACGTCACCGAGCTGTGAGTGCCAACCCTTAGGACCCCACAGACACCCACTGGCATCACTGCATTTGCACTGGTGGAACATGTCTGACTTTGGAGAGCAAAAGCACCATATTTGGTCCTAACATTGCACTTAAAATCTCGGTGACTTTGAATTTAATGATTTACTTGAAGGGTTGTTCTAATTCAAATCAGGTCTGGTTTAGTGAATGCCAGGAACAAGTATGTGTGAGAAGACTTTTACTTTCTGAACCTGATATTTTTCACCTCTGACCACACGCTACAGCTAACTGCTAAATGAGTCCAGAGGTTCAGTTTGAAATTATGTGACATCATTATTACAAGGGAAGGTTTGTTGGTTTGAAACATTTAGAAGTGCATTCATCTTCTTCTGTGAAAGTAGCACATTCATCACCAGAGGGGGGATAAAATGGATGAGAATATATGCTCTAGTGTTGATACTACATGTCTTGGGCGTTCAGTAGTAGCACCTGGATGGCAGAAGCTGCTGGATTGTTTGTAGGCAAATTGAAATGCACAACAGCTCCAGACAGCAGACAAAACAACAGACAAAACAACAGACAAAACAACAGCGCTGTGGCGCTGGGATCCATCAGCACTAAGTGTTGCCTCCACACACTCCAGGAGGTGCCATCTCTGATGTCAGCTAAGTTCCCAGGCCTGGAGCCAAAGCAGGGGTGGGTGTGGGGGGAGGTAGGGGAAGGAGGGGGGTGGAGGAGTGGAGGGGTATTGTTGGGTTGGAAGTGGTGGTCAGAGAGGGGTTGGACTGTCCACATTACAACCGCCAGAGCAAAAGTACTTTTTAATGAGTGGGTGCCTCTTTAACGAATGGTGATGTTTGCCTGTGGTCTGGAACTTTCTCCCCCCCTTTACCCAGCAAACCCACCCTCTAACCCACATCACCTTGTTGTGGTTTCACACGCACTCACATACATGAGGAATGAGTCAGCTAAGCCTAGTCAGTCCCCTTGGCCAAGAAGTAGAGAGGCCAGACTTCGGCAGACAGATAGATAGACAAACACACCATTCACATACACACACACACACACACACACTGAAAGAGACTCACACACACAGCCTGCAGCTGCTCCCGCTCACCTCTTACCTGCGGCCAGGTGTGCCCTGTCGCTTTCATCTGTGCATCCGGCACGGCTGGAGCTCCAGTACCCTTCATTATCTCTCTCTTCCATAGACACATTCACACAAAGGCACACACACACACACACACACACACACACACACACAGACTAAGCGGTATACACAAACACACACACACACAGACACCATGGCCTCAGGCAAGCTTCCAGAACAATAACTGCCCAGAGGTTTGGGAGGAGTGAGCAGAGGTGACAGGGTCAACCTTTACTAAATGGAGGCCATGCTGTGAGTCACATGCACACACAACACACACAAGGGTGTGTGTGTGTGTGTGTGTGTGTGTGTGTGTGTGTGTGTGAGTGTGTTTGTGGGAAGGGGGTGTGCTGTCCTCACAGTGGGACAGAGGAGCCAGACTCATCCTAATCAGACAGGCGAGTGACACATTCCACACACACACACACACACACTTCCCCCCCGAACGAGAGTAAGTTACACTACAGCTATTTCACTGGCGGTTGTCAAGGGTATGCCACAAGATGACCTCTGGGCCTTCTCCAGGAGTCACGGATCCCTGCCTTTCTTCCAGAGGGCCACTGCTAGACATGTAACCACACACACCCCCACATACACACCCCACACACACCCCCACCCGGGAGGCGGAGAGGGAGGAGTCCCCACAGGCCATCTCTTTGTGGGAGAGGTGGTGGGGGTCGCCTGGGTCGTCACGGCAATGAGACTGTTAATACTCCCCTCCAAACACACACACACAGAAGCACATGCACACACACTCACATGTAACAAAAAATGGGAGGACATCCAGCATCCAGTCGTTGATTCTTATACATCTGAACGAATGTAATGCACTGGAATGAATACTCAGTGTATGGATGTTGCATTAAGCCACCCTGGGGTGTTTAGATACATTAAGTGTGTCTGATTCTCTGCAGGTACTTGGATGGAAACCAGTTCAGTGTGGTGCCCAAGGAGCTCTCTACCTTCAAATACCTGCAGCTGGTGTAAGGCTCTTCAGAAACGTTCTCACTGAAAGAACTCACTCCTTGTAACAAATTAGCAAATAAATACAATGATAAAACTGTTCCACTTTGATGTACTGTTGAATGTGTTTTCTGTTTGCTTTAGGGACTTGAGCAACAACAAGATCAACTCGTTGACCAACTCCTCCTTTGCCAACATGAGCCAACTCACAACTCTGTACGTGCTGATAGTCAGTTTCTCTCCCTCGTTTTTTCTTCCTCCCTCTCTGTCTCTCTCTTTCCCTCTTGGTCTGACCAACATTTTTCCTTTATCTCTTCCCCAGAATCCTGAGCTACAACGCCCTGCGTTGCATCCCCAATCTGGCGTTCAGTGGACTGCGCTCACTCCGTTTGCTGTAAGACACACACACACACTCTCTCTCTCTCTCTCTCTCTCTCTCTCTCACACACACACACACACAGACATATTCACTCTCCCAGTTTTACACAGCTGAAGCAGAAATGAAATATCAAGTGTATGTTTGTTAAGGACTGTAAAGGTTAGAGCATTTGAAAGAGATACAGTGTGAAGGTGAGTGTCTGTAAGATTGAAAAGAGTGTAAAGTAAAGGGTAAATGTATAAAAGTGATGTAAAGGTGTTTGTT
The DNA here is from genome assembly GCA_036025975.1 of Nematalosa erebi. NCBI lineage: Eukaryota > Metazoa > Chordata > Actinopteri > Clupeiformes > Clupeidae > Nematalosa > Nematalosa erebi. Next base: position 6,308 of record JAVQKI010014874.1, read on the forward strand.
TGAAAGTGTTTGTAAAGGTGAAGGAGTGTAAAGGTAGAAGCATATAACGAGTGTAAAGGTGAGGAAGTGTAAAGGTGAGAGTCTCGGCGGGAAACACTTCAGGTTCTCAGGGCTCTGTATTGTCTGTTTCCAGGACAACCAAAGTACGCAACAAAGGGCCAAAGGACATCATGGCGGTGGAAGACATGAATGGAGAAGTCCGGTTCTCCACACACCTGCCCTACCCCAACAACCTGAGCATGTGAGCACACACACACACACAGATACATATTTGGGTGCCTTGAAAAAGATGATTCTGTTAAGACACTACTTTAGACTTTAAAGGTGATATAGAATGGATGAATGGAGTATTGTATCTTCTTCTCTGATCTTAAAATAAAACGTATTCAACTTTTATTTATCAAACATAAGTTTAAGGGCAATTTTACAAGCCCAATTACAATCTTACATTTAGGCTGGGTATTGAAATGGTCTGTTTCGGTTAAATGGCGCCCTCTTTGGCAGCCACAATTGAATTGCAATTGATTTGTGTCATCTGACATCACATGTAGGCATTTTTCTAATTCGCCCATGTGTTAGTGGACCTTTCTAAGTATGAGATTTACACATAAAGGGGGGTAAAACCATGTCTCATGTTAATGACAGCTCTTTAGCCATGCACAACCACTCCTAATTCAATCAAGACAAGACAAAAATGATTTTCCATTCTATGTCTCCTTTAAGAAATGTAATGTAGTTTTCTATACATTTAAAGTTATTTCTCTTGCAGGCGTGGCATCGCTGGAAAGCATATTGCACAGTTTCACCTGATATGCAGATGGTGTGACCAGAACTCAGCGAGCAAATGAACAGAGATTAACAGATGTTAATTTACATGCACTTAGGTGAATCAGGCTAAAGTCAAGGTAGATTTTTTTTGCGTGAGAGATTGGAGGTATGGTGTGAGGGTGTGTGAAGGCAGCCAAATGTGTGTGTCTCAAACTCATTGCGTGAGAGTTGGAAGCCCTGATACTGTACACTGCTTGGGCAATAGCTACGAATATATAAAGGCTAATTAGCTACTAATACCTAGTGCAGATCGTTGTAACTGTTGAGATGCTTTACCATGGAGAAAGCATCACGACCAGTGAGGGGCCTGGAACTGGTATGCGTATACTTGGTGGGCACTATGCCATTATATGGGGCTTTAGGTGCCTGGAATGACGGTGGTGGTGGAACCCACTGTGGCAGGGATGGAGTGTAGCTCTGAGCTTTTTCACTTCCACTGACATGAGCTGGCAATGGGGGTAACGGGCCTTTCCTTACTGCCAAAGGCAAAGACTCCTTCTTGGGTTTAGGAAGGGTGCTTGGAGGGCATGGGGAGGAGTTGGACAGAGCTGGTTCCACAAAGGGTTTACTGTTTGAGACATCTGGAGGAAACGTGAATTCTCTGCTCTGTGGTGAAGCCGGTGATGGCCTTTAAAACACAAGACATATATACACATTTTATATTATTAAGTGTAATGTAGAATGTAAACACTTCACAGTTTGACATTTCTGCTATTCATGATGAATAAAGACTGCACTTTCAATTTTCACTCTTTTCTATTCTGAAGAGCATTTGGGCCACATAAAGAAAAAATAAATAATTAAATAGCAGAGAATAAATATAAAAAATTATTATATATATATATATATATATATATTTATAAAATCATGATTGGCTAGGAGTCCCTCAGATCAGGGCCTCTGAGAGAAACGGCTAGCGTTTGGTTTGTTGCTGATATGGATGACTTCATTAAGTGTTATTTCAGGATTGGCTTTAATAACAAGAAGATCCTTGGTGTCTGCACAGAATTACAATATTGTGATTCCCATCCGGACTTTAAAGAGGCAATGTTGTGAACTCTTTGTTTTCACAAGGTGAAATCAGACTGGCATCGACCATGTGATGGCTTTCGCGCAGGAGGAGCTACATGGGAAAGGCCAGATGTAGGGGTATCGTTGGATGCACTGCAGAGCAGCTCAGAGGGGGTTAGTGGTGTCACAAGAAACCATAAAGCAGATCCTTAAAGCACTTGATCCACACAGGGTGGAAATGAGACGGGCCCATCGTCTGTGACGGCGTTAGTATACAACCCATCTTTGTTTGGCATATGACCTAACCTTAGAGAGAAGGCCTACAAAACTAACACCATCATGCAATTTATTCACCTGATGCACCCATGGCTTCCCAACATCCTTATTGTGCCATCCTGTGACTACACAAACAGCAAGTGTCTCTGCTAGCAGTAGCCTAACTAATCTTAGAGTGAGTGAGTGAGTGAGTGACACGTCTGCCATTTCTGGCAGATTTGTGACTTTTTCTCGAAATTTTCGGCTTTTTTCTCATAAATGTAGACTTTAATCTCAAAATCTTGTTGAAGTCCTGTTGCACAGTTATACAGGTATATTGATGCTCACGTGTCTGTTGGTGAATCGAGATGACTTTTGGTCCTATTTTCCCACAGCATTCTTCCTGATGTGGAGTCAAGACTTTGGGTCCTTTGTAGCAGCTGGGGTCGAACTAACAAACGCAGCAGTATGGAAACATGGTGGGCCATGAAGATTGAAATGCATTTGCATAAGAAAATGAAAATTAATTTTAGATTTGTACATCAAATACTCCGATATAATGAAAGTTCAAATGTTTCATAAAGGTTTCATAAATTTCATAATTTTTTCTTGTGACATTAGACAATTTTGCACACAATTTATATGGACGGTTAGCATTTGTATGTCAAAGAACACAAAGAAGGTAGATGTATTATATCTGCACTTATACTGTTTTACAAACTTGTGTAAGTGTTGATATATGTTTGTACAGCAGACAGAAACTTCTCAGCCTCCTCCTCATCTGCAAAGTTCAGCCCAGCACTGCAGTCCTGATCACAGAAACCAGATTCACATTCTTATACCCTGAAGCATCGGCAACAGCTTCACAATATCTACAAGTTGTATACAGTGTACATAGTGAGTATCCAAATTGGGTGAATGGCTGATAACAACTCAAACAGGATTAACATTATGCAATGTCCAGTATTTAGTTTGGTTGTTATCAACTCAATTCTGTTGATATTTAAAGAGCAGCACTCACATCTCCTGGGAAACTGTGAAAATATGGACGTGGCGCTGAGTACTTAAAGGGGATGTAGACCTCCTGTTCCCACAGCAACTTAGCTCTCTAAAATGTAAAAAGTTAAAGTTCCTTGAAATTTTCAAAGTTGGTATACTTTACCATTGCTGATCAGACACTAACACATAACTGAACAATTATGCTTGGAAGTCAGCATAAAGATTTAAAGGTTTCTATTGCCAAATGTTTAAAGGAACATCAGGGGACATTTTATGCTATTTTTAGGTTGATTTACCAGCTTCGTAGTAACTTTGATGTTTTAGGTTGATTTACCAGCTTCGTAGTAACTTTGATGGTTAAATGACTCATGACAGGGTGAATAAAGGCTCTATTGTTCATCCCTGGTGCTGCTAAGCAATTTTACAACCACTTGCAGTTTGACAATGCGAGCTGGTATTAATTGATACCGAAACCGAATGAAAGCAAAATCGCATTTATTACCTTGTCAGTCAACAAAAGTCATCAAAGATTACCATCGCTGGTTTCTATTCTTTGGTTTGCAAACAAATCCACATGAAATTGAACGTTGTCGCTATTTTTTTTTTTAAACCGGCGCTTCTAGGGGGAGCCCCTAAAAAGTTTGATTATTGTCTGAAGGTCAAAGAACCAGAAAAAAAAATCATACAACATAGACTGAACAGTGAACAGGCAACTAACGGAATAAGCCAGAGGTGTCAAACATTCGGCTTGGGGGCCAGATTCAACCCTTCACATAATTTCATGCGACCCCATTCAAAAAGCTGAAAAAGAACTGCAGCTATGTGGCCTGCTTGAAAGAGGTTTTAACAGTGTGCAAATTTATGCTTTTAAGAAAGTACATTTTGTCTTTTTTTTTTTGTTGTGTATTTTCTTGGTGGAGCTGTGCAATGTCGTGGGCAAGGGTTATTCTTGTGAGCATTGTTGATTTTTTCTTTTCTTTCACTTATTCACTATTGCTTTCATTCTGTCTAATTTGCTTGTCTTTCTTTTATTGTGTTTCTTGTGAAGGCATCTCTTTAGTCCATTTGGTATTGCTGAATATTTAATATGTAATGGTCCAAAAGACACACTTTTTTTTAAATAAATTACAATGCAGTAGTGGCGGATCACTACTGAACTCAACTGTGAGGTGCATCATGGAACTGCTTACTGACGGGAAAGGAAGACCAAATTAAGTGGTGAGGAAGTAGGGACAGAGAGCACAGACACATTGTCACATAGGACTGGGATGGTGATGGTCAGAAACACAATAAAACATACTTTTTTTCACCTGACAGTTTCTTGCAAGCATGTAGACGAGGTATGGCCACACTCTAAAGAAGAGCATAATGCTCTTGTGGCCTGAGATAAAGATGAGTTTGACACCCATGGAATAAGCCATCTGAAAATGAAGCTGAAAGTGAGTTTCTGTGCAACATTCAGTTAGTGTTAGCTACCGATTCACTATTCGGTGTACGCTGCACCAAATTTTCTCATTCTCCATCTCATCAGGACTATGGCGTCAGCTACATAAACATGATTTTAAAACACTCAAAATGTTTTTGGTTGTCTTACAAATTTAGAAAATACTCTGACTTGTAAGCTGCCATTGTTCTAAAAAGTGACATCACCTGGTTGCATCTGATCAAGGTCCAATCAAGGTGCAGCAATCAAGCTGTTACTGCCCATAGACACCATCAAAACAACCAGATGATGTCACTTTTTATCCAGAATGCATTGAGACGTAAATGCTATGGCAGCTTACAAGCTCTGCAAAAGAAGGGATTTTCTAGCAGTTTCAATATAAAAGAAAGCATTCTAAGTGTTTTTAAATCCTGTTAGATATAGCTGATGCAAATATCAGTCTTATGAGGCCAACGCGCTCAGCGAATCGGAACGCAGATCTGAAAAGAATGAGAAATGTTAGCAGTTAGTCTCTTTTGTTTCTGACCTACCTCGTATTTGGTTCAAGTGTTTCAATCAGACAATCAAATCAAACAGCCATAGAAATATTAGTCCCAGTCTTTAAACAGGCTATGAAAAGGTCAGCAGCTGAAATGTCTCCTCTGAGAGAAGCTACATGTCAGCACTGATTATTTTAATTAGCCAGAGAGCTTCCTAGACTTTGGCAAATGAAGTAGGGAGACTCTTTTATGTCCAATCAACTACTAAGTGCACTGTCAAGTAACAAATCCCCACACTCAGGATAAAGCACAGGGCATATTACTCACGATGACAGAGCACACAAGCAGTTTCACCCTGAAACACACACACACACACAATGCCATGGGGATACATATTCATATATAGCTACTTGACTGTAAATAGACATTTTTGCACTTACGCCCACACACCCTAACATGCACGCACACACACGCAAACATACACACACACACACACACTCACACACACACACACACACACACACACACATAAAACCATGTAATTACATACCTTCACACTGTATGCAAACTATACAGACATGTTTTTGCACACACACACACACACACACAAGTCTTGTAAGTTCTGAGCGGCTGTTGAGTCTACTATAAGAAACTAATAGGAGCGGAGTGTCCAGTCACAGCCTTCCCCTCTGGGCCTACCATAGAGCCAGCAGCCCTTCCTCACCCATCACAGCCCCACGCATCACAACAGCCTGGTTACCAGGGAAATGGGTCAGACTGGATGCGTTCCGCCTTTTGCTCCGCCTGCTTGCTCTCTCTCTCTCTCTCCAGAATATCCCGCTGCTCTCACAAGCACGCAGGCAGCAAGCGCACTCCACTAGAGAGTAGAGACCTCCAGGCAGAGGTATTACAGATAATCAGATAATCCATTTAGCAAATGTAGTGTGCAGTAAACAAACAAACTAACAAACGAGCAAATAAATAAACAAAAGCAAAAAGGAAGTAAAAGTGGTCAGACTGGTTTAATTTGGCTAATTGTTTTCTTAATGGTTGTTCCCACTGCGTAGCATGCAGCATAGCTGGTGAATAATTGAAATGATGCGCTTGTTTTGAGAGAAAAAGAATGTATTTGAAGAGATGACTCACAGTAGTGTGAAAAGGAGTATGTTAAATATTGATTTCTAAAAGCAGAATGCCTTTTTTTGGTTTGTGCTGTGCTTTGTTCCTTGTTTTTGGCACACTTACATCCCTTCAGTCCAGTGGTATAGGAGAACCACAAGGGTCTAATTAATAATAAAAGTACTGTGGATGATTTAGAGCAGTAATTCTGACTGTAATATCCTCTTCCCACGCTGTATAATCTGAAACTAATCTAGGCTAATCTATTGCCTCTGGCACATAATATTGAGAATCTGCCTCTCTGCTTTTCTTTGCTTTTGCATCGTGATTGCATCAAGCTTGAGTCATGAACACTTGTCCAGGCTGGAAAGACGCACTGTACTGTACACTGCTGATATGGAGATTTTTTCAAACTTATTATTAAATACTTTAAAGTTTGCTAGGGTTGAGCGTTCTGGAACCTTATCTGAAATAGTGGGGAACATCAACAGTCTATTCATCCCTGTATCTGGTCTTGGTCTTCATTTCATGCTGTAGCAAGATCGCTTCTCTCAGAAATTGGACAGACTTTGTCATTAGTGACTCTCGCCTACAAGAATAATGATATGCTTTTAGAGCAGGCCATAATCAAGAGACAGGAATCACACTTTCCATATGCAGGTGCTGGGGAATCATGCAGAGTTGGATGGAAAGCACTTTTTTATTTACAGTCTGATGACAGGCTGGAGGTGTGAAGCGCACAGTCCATTACCGCTAATTACCTGTTTAGGGGGGGCTAGCTCAGCCCTTACTGCCAGCAGCATCCAGGTGCACAGAAGCACAGCTGAAGAAGTCACCTGAAGTAGGGTGAACACTTGAAAACCTGTCGAATTGATCTATAGAGGCTGTCAGCGTTGGATCTTCCCGCACATGATTTTGATGGCTCAGTGAAGTCTGCCACAGCAGTGGAGCTGCTCAGAGCAGAGCTGGCCTAGATGAGAGAACTCAGCCTGCTCGGCCGCTAAGCTCTCGGCTGTAACGTCTCCGGTGTTTTTGGAGCGGGCTGCTGAGCACAGCAGGTGGTTCTTGCACTGAAAGAACTTCCACTTGCACTATGAAGTAGCAGTACAAAAGAGGCTTGTAGTAATTATCATGATGGCAACAAAATATCTTCTTTCATATTTTCCTTCTTTCACTTTCTTTCTTTAAAGGCGTAAAGCTTGTTCAAATGGCACTTCAGCTCTTTTGAAAGATACAATCCCAAGATGAGGAGCAAATCGATGCTTACTCAGCTATCACAAATCAGTAGGTTGGAACTATTTTAGTGATATCACCGTCTTGTTGCAGACTAGATAGTGGCGCTGAATATCTGGAGGAATATCTGGAGAAAATGTTTGCAACAGGCAAAGACCTCTATCCAGTGAGAGCACAAGATGCAGAGAAAGTGAAGCACTCAGAGCCAGGTTCACTGGAGAGGAGATCAACCTTGAATAGCACTCAGTAGAGTCAGTCTGCAGCGCGATGGTGTTTCCTTGGTACTTGGGCCGACATGAACTGAAGCGTGCCTCAGGCGTCTATGTGATGGGATGCACTACCATCATGACTCTAACACTCATCATCAGCATTTTCATCTCATCATTTTGAGCTGAGCAAAAGCAGTTTCTTACATGCATGATTCCCCCCAAACATGTACATTTGTAGGCGATGTATTGTTTTTGTGGTTGGCTTCTACTTCAGTTGTGGAGAATTTCCATGTGTTGTGCCTCTAGATTTGGTCTTAAAGAACGATTTTAGCTCTCTTGGAATGGAATTCACGTTTACCTGATGCTGAATCCTACTTAACCAGTTAGAATAGAATATTAACCATTCCCCCATAAGGCTAAGTCATTGGGTAGCTTTCCACCTGTCTGGAATGCAGACCAGAATCAAGCCCTCATACGCTGATACAAAAGACCATTGAAAAGTTTATTTTGTGACGTATCCATTTATGCAGACCGGAACTATTCACGTTCGCTCCCACTATAACGTATTATGTTGCTCTAGCTTGGTCAGTATTCAGTGATCTTTGGTCACAGTGTTTGTCCCCTCTGGGTGCTGTGTTTCATAAGTCTGTTTTTCTGTGCTTAGCGGAAGTCAGTGTTGCCCTGGGGCTGATGGGTATCCTTTAGACATACCTGACATGCAGATATGTCCTGAGACAGCTGTGGGAGTCAACAAGAGGTCACAAGGAAAAGGCAGCAGTATTAAAGTATCATGATATAGGAACATCACTGGGCGTCAGGGGATATCTAATTTGTCAAGAACAGATGAAAGGGGTCATCCCTCTAACCATAACAATATTGCACATCAGGTGCAATATCAGGTGTACCAGGCATGCATGCCAGAAACTCTGTTACCCTTATTGTAAGTCTGTGAGGCATGACACTGTGTTTGAAGCCTTTCATTTTAAGATATAATAACTATGTTACTTTGCTTTAATATACAAAGCTCCTGCATTGTTGTGGGTCACCACTGTGCGTGTGTGTGTTATGTGAATGTATTGTGAATATTAAGATTAGGGTGAGGCAAATATTTGCCAGTAAATAATGTGTTTGTAATTATTGATGGAAATTAAAATGTTTTTTTTCTCTGTTCCTGTGTGTGTGTGTGTGTGTGTGTGTGTGTGTGTGTGTGTGTGTGTGTGT
>JAVQKI010015083.1:0-10557 GCA_036025975.1 Nematalosa erebi
CACAGACATAGAGAAGTGAGAAGACTGCTCGATTAAATCACGCTTTTGTGCTCTCTCTCTCTCTCTCTCTCTCTCTCACACACACACACCCACACACACACACACACACACACACACACACACACACACACACACACACACACAGTGATTAGAGGGAGAGAGTCTAGAGGATGCTGGACTGTATTGTCTAGTCCTTTCACATAAGCCTAACTGTTGTGTGAGTGCTTGGGTGTGTTTGTCTGTCTTGTGTGCGTTTTTTATTTGTTAGTGTCAACTCTGGGCTTGTGTGTATGAGTGTGTAGTGGCAGTACCAGTCCAACCAAGTGCCTTACAATTGCTCTCTCTCTCTCACATACACACACACACACTCACTCTCTCTCTCTCTCTCTCTCTCCCTCTCTCCCCTCCTCCCTCCCTCTCTCTCCTACACACACATACACACTCCCTCTCTCTCTTTCTCTCTCTCTCTGTCTCTCTCACTCACTCTCTCAAACACACACACATACACACACACACACAAATACAAATGTAAACACACATCACACACAGTCCCAGTGTGAGAGGATAAAGAGGGCCTGTGCAGTGGTGCTGTGTTTGTGTGTGTGTGTGTGTGTGTGTGTGATAGAGAGAGAGAGAGAGAGAGAGAGAGAGAGCGAAGAAAAAGAAAGAGAAAGAGAAAGAGAGGGGGGGCAGTATAAAGAGAGATTGTGCGTAGCAACATGTATTGTTTTGCAGCTGGGGCACAGAGGGCAGGAAGGAGTGTTGGACTATTTCATACAGCAAACACCTACGGCATATATACACCACACACACACACACACACACACACACACACACACACACACACACACACACGCACCGACAGAACACATGCTCTCAAGGTCTCATGAGACACACACACACAGACTTTGGTACCTTAAAATCGTCATACACATCCACTCTCTCAGTCATCTTGCTGGACATGCGCAGTGCACAGAATGGGTGCTTGGAGGGACGTCTGGGCGAAGCATCAAGTCCTTGGAGCCGTCAGGACTTTTGAGGGGGTTGAGGAGTGTGTGACTGATGGACACCCCTCTCCTGCTTCACATGCACTTCTCAGGATGTAGCAGTGTGTGTGTGTCTCTGTCTGTGTGTGTGTGTGTGTGTGTGTGTGTGTGTGTGTGTGTGTGTGTGTGTGTGTGTGTCCGTGTGGCACTCAGTCGCTCGGTGTTCTTCAAACATCTAATTGATGTTGGGATGGACTCCTGAGTGGAAAAGTGATCTTGATAGAATGGAGAGCAGGTATAGTGGGATTAATATATATATCCTCTTTGTGTGTGTGTGTATGGAGGGGTTTCAGAGATTTATTTGAATGGTGCCGTTGTTGTTATAGAGCTTTGTGTTTTTTTCTCTCTCAGATTGTGTGACACTTTGTAAAAGGACAAATTGGTGAAGAACGACAAAGCGCTGTTTGCTCACCTGCAACAGCAATAAGCAGGTTTTCTCATGTTTTATTCTCTCTCTCTCTCTCTATCTCTCTTGCTCTCTCTCTCTCTGATTGTCTCGTTTAGTTGGGCCTTGGCTGAGTTTGAGTTGGCCCAGATCAGATTAATTGTGTACCAGGACTGTGAACGACGTGGAAGACAAGTTCTGTTTGACTCCAAAGCTATCAGGAAACTGGACACAGTTGTTCAAGTAAGATATGACGCACCCATACACACACAGAAACACCACAGAGACACAGACCTTCACACCAATAACTTTTATCTTTTATTATAAATTTAAATTGTTTGTGTATTTTTTGTAGGTAGTATAGTTCTGGCTGGTTTCATGGACATGTTGAGGCCTACTAAGTGAAGTTGTAATGATCATTTGTGAATGTATTTCGATGTCCTGAAATATGTTTAGGTTTTGTTGTTTGAAATATGTTTAGGTTTTCTGTAGTATGTGCTTAGAAGTGTGTATGTATGTGTGAGAGAGAGAGAGTGAGTGCACGCGCGCGTTTCGGGGAGCGTCACATGCCCCGTAATCTTGCCTGCTTGGATCCCATGACAGGTGTGACTGATCAGCTGCGCAGGAGAAGTAGGTCAGCAAGTTTAACACCTCAGTGTGTGTGAGGGCAGTTTCTTACATTCAGAAATGGAGGCATTGCTTTTGTGTATTTTTTTGACAAAGATGGAGTATTTCGAACGTGTGTCTCACTTGGAATAACTGTCTGTCTCTCAGACTCTCTATTTTTCCATTACTCCCTCTTTCTCTCTCTCCCTCTCTCTCTCTGAAGAACAGAGGTTGTGTTTCTGTCAACTGTGTTAGTGGTCACATGAGCTGTTCTGTTTATTCAGCTCACCCACTGTGTTTGTGTGTGCGTGTGTGAGAAAGAGAGAGAGAAAGAAAGAGAGAGTGTGAGTGAAAGAGAGAAATCGGGGAATGTGTTGATGTGTTTGTACTTTGAAAAGACAGGGTTATAGAATGGGGTATTTAGATGTATATGTAATACTCCTCAAGACTAATCCTATAGCAAAATGATAAAGGGAATTTGCATTCCACTGAAAGGACAATTTGATGTGTTGTTTTGCCAGAAATTTTGAGCCATTGCAGCCACAGTTCCACCAGAGAGAAACTGGTGTTGTTATTTTATACTGTATCTGCATGTTATTTTTTAGTTATCTCTTGATTTCTGTTTGTTTTCTTTAATAGCACAAAACGGAGGAGACAAGCAGAAAACAAAGTGCAACATGTGATATAGGAAGTCAGCCAGGCCAGAAAGACATTTCCCAACCAACCTACCAGGTGAACAGCCTAGCTTAATGCTACAGTCTTAACAGTGCTGGCCTGTTAGTCCATACAGTAAACCACAATGTTTTGTACTTTTATGTTGAAAAAATTGTGTTTGTGTGTGTGTGTGCGTGTGTGTTCGTGTGTGTGTGTTTGTCTTGCAGTACACCAGGCCAGCTTCAGATGTAAACATGCTGGGCGAGATGATGTTTGGTTCCGTTGCCATGAGCTATAAAGGGTCCACTCTCAAGATCCATCACATCAGGTAAGTCGACCAACTCCAAGGAACCCTGGCCAAGTCTTGCAACAGCCCTTTCTCTCTAAACAAGCAACTGTTTTTGTGTGGCAGATGTACAGTATGAATCTGTGTAAATGGAAATATCTTTTCTGGGTGCAGGCTAGGAACCCACCACAGAACAAAGGAAAACCAAATTAGCATGTTGCAGCAGTGGCAATAAGGGAAATGTGTGGAAGGTTTTGTGTGCCTTTTGGGGAGCTAGTCCACTAGTTTAACACCAAAACTCCTATTGCTAAAGCACTTACTGGCATGAGGAGCCATGAGCTGGGACCTGGTATAGGGTCATGTCCTTTGTGCCATAGCATTCTGGACACCCAGCAGTGTTGTCACTGCACAGGAAGACAAGGTCTCTGAAATGGCATTATGGCATTAGAGAAATGGAGCTCGAGAAGCTGAAAGATGAGCACAGCCTGCTGGATAATGCATTGAGAAGCCATGTTGAAGAAGATGGAGTTTCAGATATCTCGGATATAGCTGAGAACCAAAGAGATTAGGGCCCCCAATATGGTGTTGGGTGGCATGAATGGGTGATGACATGGAGTGCATTCTTGAGGTGTGTTTGCTAAAGTGGGATTCAGTCATCATCCATGCAGAGATATTGGTGAAGTTTACAGTATTTACCCTGCTATGATCAGTCAAAGTACACAGTTTTCCAACTGTGCTTGTGTAACTGTTCATATCTGACAACTGTAGGTTAAGATCTTTATACATAAACCTGTCATAGCTGAACACACATGAACACCATATGTAAGGAATAATGACCAACATCGCTTTGTATATCAGAAAAATAATGCATGTTCGAGGTGGTAATTTGGTCATGAGACAAAGCAGAACACCATACCAAATAATAATGCTGTGAATCACATTCTAATGTCATGTGTCAGCCAGTCTGATGATCCATCTGTGCATGTCAAACAAGACCAGAGTTAGTGAACCCTATCTGTAGCTGAGCCTCACAGCTGTACAGCCTAAGTGTCCAGAACTAACATGTACAGCAGAGAAACACATAGAGAGGAGATATCTATCTACACTTTTATCCTTGGCCTCAATCCGGAGAAAAACATGACTTTAGAAAACAAGCATGAAATGCTCAACTTCATTGGTAGATGGCTGTGTGTTGTCATTTCCTTAGGATTCCTGTATTTTAGGTTGAAGTCAAATTACCTGATGTTAATAATTGAATGCCCTTAAGCTAATTAAATCACTAGTTTAAGGCTTAGGCCTAGCCTGGGTAAATTCAAACTTATCTGCTTGCAAATCTGGATTTGCCCGGCAAACAATCTGGAGTCAATTAAATCAACTGCAGTCACAACTGCTGATCACAATTGTTAATCCTGTAAGGGCCGAGCTTTTTTATGATCCATATTAAATCATATGGGCGTGTTTATCCAGTGTTGGCAGTGTGATAAACTGCGCAAAGCAAGGTCAGTGACAGCATCATAAATGGTCCTCAGAAGTCTTGGTGGTGAAGAGCATGATGCTCAACACTTGGTCCTCTGCTGCTTGTGAGATCTCTGATGCTGAGGTTTGGGCTGGAGCTCCAAGGCTGTCATGGCTGACAGTGATTAGGGTGTGCTGGGTGTGGGTGCGGTGGTGATGGTGGTAATGGTGGTGGTGGTGATGAGGTGGAGGCATGTGTTGGCCCTCTGTGCTGGAGCAGCCCAGAGTAAAGCACTCTGCTTGCAGCCACATGTGGAATGCTTACTCTGGTGCAGCATAGAGCAGTAGTGGCAGTTTAACACACCAAACAATAGGACGCATCAAATCTCCTAAGAATCATAAAACCTTTTACTAGGCTTTTATTGATCATCTAACTGGCATGTTTTATTACTAATGCCTATGCAGAATTTATATATAGTGTGTTTACTATAGGTCCATGCTTCAGTGATGTGAAAGAAAGGTCATTTACAAATTGTAATTTGTGTTCCACAATAAACACTTTAATTTATTTATGCTAATTGTGACTCTCTCTCTCTCTCTCTCTCTGTGTGTGTGTGTGTGTGTGTGTGTGTGTGTGTAGGTCTCCTCCTCAGCTGATGGTCAGTAAGGTTTTCTCTGCCCGTGTAGGAAGCAGTAATGCAGGGAGCACAAGCACGTAAGTGTCTGTCCCTTGGGGTGCAGTATGCTGTCTAAACCGCTTGTTTGAACGGGGATCAGTGTGGTTCTTAATCCCAGCATGCTTTTGTGTCTCCCAGCTTGCAGGATAGTTTAGACTCCATTGGTCAGCCGTGCCCAAGCTACAGTGCCAGCATTGGTAAGTAGATTCCCATATTGGAATAATACTATGTCCCATGTTGTAGTAGTAGTATAAACAGCCTTTTGAACTCCCACTGGATCAGACTGACACCGCAGTAAACTGAAGGGTCCACTCAAGATCGCATATCACAGATTTGTTGTGCTTGAAAACGGTGGTGTACTCTTACTTATGAGCTAAACCTCTCTCTCTCTCTCTCTCTCTCTCTCTCTCTCTCTGACACTCAGCTCATAGCATGCCGGTTGACATGCCAGGTCGGGGTCGCACAGAGGATGGAGATAGTGGAATTGTACACTCGGGTACGTACATAAACATATAGACACACACTGCGCACTCATCAGTGTACTTTGTACAGATATGCAAAAAAACAGAAGTGATTGATGTATATCTTTTTAAAACGATGCAGAGAGATAGAATGAATGAGCGTAAAACAGCCTGACCTCTCTGATTGTGTGTGTGTGTTTGTGTGTGTGTGTGTGTGTGTGTGTGTGTGTGTGTGTGTGTGTGTGTGTGTGTATGGTCAATCTGTAGCTTCCCTTAGTAGTCTGCTGGCCACACCCCTTCCTTCACCTGGTTCCTCCACCAGCAGTGGCAGTAGTTACCAACGGCGATGGCTCCGTAGTCAGGCAACCAGCCTTCAGCATGGACCTGTTCCACGCTGGTGAGTAGGTGTTGTGTGTGTGTGTGTGTGTGTGTGTGTGTGTGTGTGTGTGTGTGTGTGTTTTGTTGTGTTGGTAAGGATGTCTCAGTCTTCTGCTTTTCTGTATTGCTATAGAAAAAAGACACATTTTTGAAAGGAATTGTAACTTACTCTATTTTTATTTTACCCAAACAACTCTGAACACCATTTTCTAAAATTGCAATATTTAGACAAAATCAAGTAATTTCAAAAGCTATCCCACCAGATTTACCAAGGTTGACAGAAGTACTAAGGTGTACATCTGTGTGTTCTTAGGAGCACGGATGAGATGTTTAACCTGTCAGATGACAGCTGCGGCTCCAACCCTGCGTTGGTGCGGAGGAAGAAAATTGCTGTGAGCATCATCTTCAGCCTGCCAGAGAAAGAGGAGGAGAACAAGGCCTTCCAGGAGTTCTTCTTCTCCCACTTTCCGCTCTTTGAGTCGCACATGAACAAGCTCAAGACGGCCATCGAGAGGGTAGGACCAGTCACTTGCTTTGATGCAGCCATTCATAATCTTGTGAAACATAACCCAAGGTCATTGATGTTGTAAATGTGGCACACAAGCCAAAGGAAAATAAACTGTGTGTGTGTGTGTGTGTGTGTGTGTGTGTGTGTGTGTGTGTGTTCTCCAGGCTATGATCCTGTGCAGGAGAATTGCAGAATCTTCACAGCGGGTGCAAGTGTATTTGTGTCGTGTTATGGAGGCTTTAGGGGACTTCAGGTAATTAGCTGTGATGACCTCTCAGCTGATGTGCTTTTGACTCAGATGTTAGGTGTTGAGTTGGAATTTGTTGTCAGCTGTTACAGTGGCTATGAGGAATGTTTTTAAAAAGCATCTCGGGATGGAATCCTGAGCTCTTTATGTGCCATGTGAGGCAGATATACCATGTTAAGGCTGTGCTCTGTTGCTGTGGTTGGACAGGATGACTATCTGGAATCTCTACATGGCTCCGCGCATTAGCGAGCCTGTTTGGCTGACCATGGTTTCCCAGAGTGCCGAGCGAAGTGCACTGTGTCAGCGTTTCCTCAAAGAGATGAGTCTCCTAATGGATCACAGTGGCAAAACCCAGTCAGTTCATTTTAGCTTTCACACCAATATACAGACATGCACACACCCACACACTCTGAATCTGCGATATACATACTTTACAGTCAATTTCTACTCATTTTCTATCTATTAATTTCTATCTATTAATATTATTTTAGAGTTTCAAAACTCTTAATTTGAATAGAGATTTGTTTAGCTTCTTTTATGTTCACGATAAGTTTAGCTGACCCATTCAACACTAGTGTTTACATTCTGCCTTGTGTGTGTGCATGTGTGCGTGTGTGCGCGCGTGTGTGTGTGTGTGTGTGTGTGTGTGTGTGTGTGTGTGTGTGATGCTATAGTGCAGGCTATGGTGGTGGAGAATAATGCTTTGGCATTGTGTTTGTTCACAGGTTCCTGCCTGCTTTACTCACTGCTGTTCTTACATATCACCTTGCCTGGGTGCCCACTGTAATGCCCAGCAACCACCCACCAATCAAACCCATCTGTGAAAAGCGATCGTCCCACTCGCTTGATCTGCTGGCCAAATCCCATCCCTACAATCCACTGTGGGCACAATTAGGTACTGAACACAGACTGCCTTTTGAAGTTGTCGCACTCCATGCAAGCTGTCTCTTCAGTAGTCTGAGGATATTACTGTGTGTTAGTCCTGCCCTCTAGTGGTGCAAAAAGAAAGTGTAGGTTCCAGCCACAACATTATTATATGCCTATGGAACAGTGAAGACCTGGTAAAGTTATGTGAATGTTTTTAACAATACATTTTGCAACCCTGATGAAATCGTGTACATGTTTGAATACTTTACTTACGAATGATGGAAATATGTCATATTGTCTGTGTGTGTTGCAGGCGATTTGTATGGTGCGCTGGGCAGTCCTGTGCGTGTGTGTCGCACAGTGGTGGTTGGGCGGCGAAGGGAGTTGGTGCAGAGAGTGCTGTATGTTCTCTCCTACTTCATCCGCTGCTCAGACCTCCAAGAGAGTGATTCGAAAACGTTTGAAATCATCACTCCGGGCCCTCCTGCACCCCAGGACCAAACAGACAATCCTACAGCACCCACGGGGATGACGGAGGCTACTTCCTGCTCAGACCAGATCTGTGATCTAACACAGTCTCCCTCTCAAGCGACCCCTGGTCTGCAGCAACCAAGTGATCTCTCATCACCCCCCTCTGAAGCTGTTCCTGGACCAGTGCATACCAGGGAAATGCCTGTCTCTCTGCCCGCCCCGTTCCCTGAAAAGACCAATGACAGCCTCTTATCACTTAGCACTCAGGACTCGGAAAGCGCTCTGGAGTGTCTGAGTGCAGGCCCGGACTCTGTTGGCATAGAGCCCGAATATGAAGCGTCCAATCAGAGCCCATTGCTCCACAGGGCTCACTTCCTCATTGGGGAGCAGGAGGATGACGTGGCGCTCACAGGCCCCACTGCCACTTCAGCTGGGCTCGGCTTGGAGAAGAAGTGGTCCGTCCGAGGGCTGATGGACATGCGTCAAAACGAGAGCTTGGACAGCGCCCTTGGAGACAGCGATGCCGAAGAAACACCTACACGGCAAAGCTCTATGGCAACAGAGAAACATTACGAGCTGCCCTTACCCAGGTAACATCAATACTAATCCAGAACGCTCCTGTACAGTATAGCGCCCATTATACAGTGTTGTTTCAAAGAGGTGGGCCTTGGCCAGCCTGGGTAAAACCAGACTGCGTATCAGTCGTTATGGAGAGTAGGTCTGAAATCTAAATCATTGAGCTCCCATTTCCCAAAGTGTAAATTAAATTCAAGTTCATTTGGTGCATAGAACTCCAACCAAATGTTTTTGGAAAGTGCAGCCAACACATCTTTCTTGTAAATGACACTTTTAAATGGATGGAAGATACATGTCCTTATGGTTTGACATGAACTCCATTATTAGTTGTGCGTCACAAGCCAGCGTTGGGACTGATGTTGCACAGGTACCTCAGAGGTAACTTAGCTGTGACCTCTTCATGATTACTTTTGAAATCTATGAAAACTTGCAGGAAACTTGAGTATGGCGTTGTAGTCAAATATTGTCCCCTGGTGGTCTAATGTTTAAGTGCTGCCACACAGTAAAATTCATTGCATTGCTTCAAGACTCACACTACGCAACACAACCTGCATTTGTTTTAACGCTTTAAAATGAACGATTGATGAAATTCTTAATAATCAATTATTGAGTCGTCTATTAGTCATGCCCATCCCTACTTCCGAATAAAAGCGACAGCTTACGCTCAGTGAATGGTACCTTAGGAAATTAAACGTGAGTTTAATTTAAAAGTTGGTGAGCTAATGGTGCCATTCAGTGTGAGCTGCCGGTCCATGTTGTACCAAATTCTCTCATTCTTGTGTCTACTGACAGCTCTGCTCAAGCAACAGTGCTATGATTAAAAATACTCTGTCCTATCCCTTTAAAGGCAAGCAGATATCAACAGCGGGTCAGTTGATCCTGATAAAAGATTGCTAGCTTGGCAATTGGTGTGCTTTCAGTCGACCATGTGATCCTGTCAAAGTTTTTATCACGTTTTCACAGGGTGGTCCAGGTCACACCAGCAAAGTTCCCTGTATGTGGATCAAGGCTTTGTTTTGGACTTTAAGAGAGCAGTTGAGAATAGGGCTATGCTTGACCCTTAGTGCATAGCATAGGCAACTACTATGAATGACAGATTTGCCGACCTTTCAAATGACCAAGTTTGTTTTTAAGACAAAATTAGACAAAAACGTTTATTGGATTAAAATGTTTTTATCATCCTTTTGGTCAAGGAAAAGTGAACTTCTAAACTGAAATGGATAAAACTGAAATAGCCTGGAATATAATTTAGTTGGCGTCTCACATGTTAGACTTAGAGCAAGCGTTTTGTTTTTGTAAATAGCAATTTCAGTCATATGAGGAGGTGAACAAACCTATTGTTCTATCTGTCTGTCAAGGCTGTTCCCTGTCGATGTACTTTAATGATGTGAACAAATTGTAAGGCCTTTATCAGGGCCTGCATGTCTGTTTTGCTGATAACTAGGTAGCTTGCTAAAGCTCTTTACTGCCTCTCTAATATATCTCTGATCTGTGTGTGTGTGTGTGTGTGTGTGTGTGTTTGTGTGTTTATGGCAGCTGTGAGATGACTAGAAAGCCCAGTGTGAACCACTTTGGCCGTTCCCTGTTGGGAGGTTACTGCCCCCAGTACATGCCAGACTTTGTCTTGCACGGGATCTCTAGCGATCAACGCCTCAAGCAGTGTGTCATGGCTGACCTGGAGCACACTGTGTTGGTAAGGTCCCTCATCTACTGTAACATTAGTGTGGGCCAGTCCACTACAGCTTGAACTAAATAGTGTGAAGTCGCCTACACATTGAGATATTTTCAGTTGACATTGCATGCATGCTTATGACATTGCATAAATGCCATAATACCCTGATTATTAACCAAGGTTAATACATTGGTTTTGCAAAATAATGTATAGGGGAGGGCTATACATAGGAATGCATTTCTATTTTCTCATGATCTGATACTGGTTC
>JAVQKI010015363.1:0-11098 GCA_036025975.1 Nematalosa erebi
AGAGAGCCCCGCGAGATTAGAGATTTATGCCCTCTCTCTCTCTCGCGCGCGCGCTCACACACACACACACACACACACACACACACACACACACACACACACACACACACGTCACGAAATGGCTGGTACAGAAGCAAGGCTGGAAGGCTCCCTCCTGATTGCGGCTGTCACCTGGTAGACTCACCCTGTCATACATGCGGTTGAGCAGCCTGGGAACCACAGGGAAGACGGTGGGCTTCAGCGCAGCGAGGTCCTCCATCAGGACCCGGATGTCCCCCTGGAAGAAGCCTATGCTGGCGCCGTGAGCCAGCATCACCCCCTGAGGAATGCATCAGGAAGAGCACTCATCAGAAGAGGCCCAACATCTGAGGAATAAAGTGTGGAGCTGAAGGGATCTGCTGTTACCAACCTGTACGACTCTTTCGAACATGTGAGCCAAGGGAAGATAAGATATGTGGACGTCGCTACAGCTTATGGGGCAGCTTTTCTGTAAGAAACAAACACACACACACACACACAAAAGTCTTACTGTAGCAAGTTCATGTGAACTCTTTCTCCAGAACACAATATTGACTTTTAGATAGAAAACTCGCTATCAAGAGGAAACTGTTTATTTCTTTTCAGAGATACATATCTTTATGTAAATATCTGAAATTGCAGGAGGTCAACAAATCTCAGAGGAAGTATAAAAGGCACCCAAATACACATGTGAGTGGGCAGGCAAAATGTCAAGAAATCCTAATATAGAGATATCATAGGTTTTATAAAGAGAACAAGGAGGAACGAAATGTAAACAGGAACTAAAACTAATTTTGGAATCTGAAACTATCAGTAGCATTGTGTGGTTTAACACGCTGACAGAATATCTGCTACCCTGAGCTCGCACACGACACAGGGAAGTGTTGAAAAAGACATGATTGGCTGTTTGTACTGGCATGATCTTTTTTTTTTTTTTTTTGGATACACATTGTTTGTTCATCTAAGGTCATGCGAATTTTGCAGATTTTGCAAGACATGTTTAGAAATAGATTTTAAGTGGGTTAAAAGGTCATGACCCATGTCATGCGATGAGATGCAACCACATCTTCTTAAGTGTGTTGATACTAAACAAAGCAGCTCAGTTGGGGGGTAAATACAGGTGGGAGTGGGGAGGTAAACAGGTCATTCACCTGAAACCTTTTTTGAACTCTCCCCTCCAATTTGAGGTCAAACTCCCTTCTAATTTGTGGACACTGTATTTCCGATACTTAAGTTAAGTGGCCCTTGATTTGTTTACCTCTATAATCTTCATGAATGCAGAACAATCAGACACAACGTTCTTGTGAGTGAGCATGGCTCCCTTTGGGTTTCCTGAAGGGCAGAGAGAGAGACAAAGAGAGAAAACAAGGAAGTAGACGTCAGTTTTAACCAATAATAGTGAAGCAGCAGATATGGCACCAGTCTCTAAGCCAATGAGAGGGGCCCCAATGTATTTCGCATACTCTGAATTCTAATGGCAGATTTACAAAACAAATAGAAGTGAAGCCACCCAAACACACAAACCATGTCAAAGGCACTGTAATGCCTTGTGACAAAGCATGTGAATGCCATTTCAAGACTATCCAGGAAACCTTATTTAATATTTCAAACAGCTCTCTTCAGAAAAGCAGACAGACAACCACAGCCAGTAGATGCAAAGATTTGAGTAAACCCCCTTCTCTGGTGTGCACATGCACACACACACACACACACACTCTTTTACTAAGTTATCAGGTCCTACCTGTTGTTCCACTGGTGAAGCAAATAACTGCCAGGTCATCAGGCATTGGGGGCTGAAGGCAGAGATATCAGGTTAAATAGAACAGCATCACTTTCATCAATAACAGTGAAAACATCAACTCAGACAGAATAACAAATACTTACCATCGGAGGTTTGTGTTTCTCTTTGCCTAGAGCCTGGCAGGTGTGTGAGGAAGGGGAAGGGGACAGAAAAAGGAGAAGTCGTTACAATTATCCGTCAAAGACAACATCCAGAATTTCAATGTTGCATAAATTGCATGCAGATATATGTAAGACCATAGCTTAAAGACAGAAAACAGTAGAACAGTAGACACACACACACTTACTGTACACAGACAAAGACATGGACACACACATGGACAGACAAACACACACACACACACACACACACCAGGACATCTTTGAGGCTCAGGATCTCTATGTTGTTCTTCTTGCCCCGCTCCGCCAGCTCGGCCTCGACCTCCTCCATTATGATGATGGTGCTGACGCTGTGCTTGCGGCCCGACAGGCTGTCCAGCAGCAGTGTGACCTTGGCAGTCACGTCACACACCACCGTAGTGATAGAGGCTGAGGGACATGGGAAATTGATTAATACTAAGGAACCGTCTACGGCTTCACCAAGTGGGATATTACAGTAATTTCCCAAATATGAACAGCACCATCTATAAACCGCAGGGCAATGTTTTATGCAAATTTTGTATTGACTGCACTCGTCTATTAACCGTAGTTTACTAAACAATTGGCTACTTGTTGATTCAGAATCAGAACATGATTTATTGAGAAAGATTTTTATTTAGGAGTGTCACACCGAGCTCATGGTTTACACACACTTGCGTTACAGCCCAAAGCTCCCTCATACCTCAGTGGACAGCACATGGGTCACACCCACTTAAATTCTACCCAATAAGATCACCTGAGGCTCTCTCATACCTCAGTGTTCTCCCATGTCCAGGTTATGTTCCCTGCATCCAGTCAATCTATGTCACATACTAGGCTATGTTACATTGCTGCAAACAGATCTGTCCATTTCTGAGAACCTTTTCACAGCTAATGCCTACCTCTCTGTGAATGGCACCAGCTTTATTATTGATGAGAGGGACAACCCCTGTACTAACAGGAGGTCATATTCTCATTCAGCTTGCACAGCAAAAGGAATGCAAGCTTAGTTAGTGTTTTTATGCCAAGTGTCTACTTCTAGACTTCCGTGAAGAAATCATTAACTTGATTTTAATGACCCTCATCTCTTTGTTGGCAAAACATGTCCTACGTTACAAGAGCATGTTGCTTCTTACACATGTCTATCTTTAATTGACAAGTGAAAACTGTTTGAAGTTTTAAATCACAATGCTTCGTACAATACTGACCTTTGCCAGACAATAACTCACCTTTATCAATGATGTACTCGATAGCTTCAGTACCAAGAGTATCGTAGAGGGGGACAGACACCAGGGAGTACGTGTAGCAGGCCAGCTCAGACATGGTCCACTGTGAAGACAAGGGGTCAATTACACATCAAAATAACACCATCTTGCAGGCCACTTCCCACTCGGTCTTAACACACACAAACACACCAACGCACAGACACGCACACACACGCACACACACACTTGGGAGCGGCTGATTGACATGGGTGCTGCTCACCTCTGGCCGGTTCTGGGAGAAGATGCCGATATAGGGGTTCTTGGACTTGGAGTGACCCCTGTGGAGCAGTGCTGAGCCCATGCACTCTGCCATCTCCACCACCTGGCCGCCAACACAGTGGGGGTGCAGAGACAAACAAACAATCAGACTAAAACAATACAAGAGACTCCAGGTTTGGTAGGACATGCACAACTATGTTTCAAGATTACCTTCTTAAATAAATAAATACATTTACTTATGCATGCTAGGTTATGGATGCTTACATCTTTGTATGACAACCACTCATATGGTTGTTTTGGCTTCCTTGCTCCCAAACATGGTCCATTGTCTGGACAAAACAAACAAACAAAACGGAAAAGGGGTTACTCCAAAGCAGCTGAACACAGATGGAAATACAATACCATTTCTATTTGTTTATGTTGAAAATTTGGGGTATGCATCTTCTCCTGCATCCAGACACATGAATCACATTTACACACACACACACACACACACACACACGCTCCTCACTAATGGCTGGGAATGCATTTTGGTCTGTGGACACTCACTGGACATACGCACTCCTCTCAGCAAGAATTCATACAAGGTCTTGGCATCGTCATAGTAATAGGTCAGCAGCTTGCCATCTTCCATTAGAACTGACCGCCTGGCATACTCGCCACCCTGACAAACGCAAAGCAGAGGACATGAAAGAAAGAAAAGCAAGGGAAAAAGAAAAACAAACAAACAAAAAAAAAGCACAAAAGAAAGAAAGAATGAAAGCATTGGGCAGAAAGCAAGCCAGAAAGCAACAAGGCAAGAGAGAGAAAACACAAACTCAAAACCACAGCTGCTGTAGTGGAGAGACAGAGAAGTAACATGAGCCAAGCGGCACTAGACATATTGGTCCTTGTGGTGGACCGTTCTAATGAGGAACAAAAACATGTCTGATCGGCATGCAGGCTCTGCAGGGCTGAACTTATGGGTAGCTAATTTAACTGACATTGCCATCTTTAAAGCGGCCATTTATGCCTGTAGTAAAGCCCAGCACCACAGCATAAGACATATTGCCCTTTCAACACCACAAGCCAGCAAAATGCGTATAATGTCAATGCTGACAATATTATTCTTGTGTTTTACTGTTATATTGATAATATTATAATCATCATTATCATAGTTTCACAACACCAACAGCTTTTCTAATTTGAAATTTTTCAAAAGATTTGTTGGCTCGCTGCAATGTAAGCTCTGAAAGTGAAGAGCAACAGCCTAACCATTATTGAAATGTACAGTACAGCTAGGGTCCGAATGACCTTAAGGCCAATTGACTGTACATTATAGCATTGTGGAGGTCAGCAAATGTGGTACAACTACAACACAACAATTTCCATTCATCTCTTTGACACACCCAAAATAGAAGGAAAAAAAAAGAAAAAGAAAAAGAAAACAAAAGTGTGAAATAAAAATCTACAGATAAGGAATGACAATAGGACACTCACCTCAATTTCCACAGACTGTTGCCAGAGATCGCAGGGTGGCTCCAGGGCCCGGGGCCGCGAGGCGTACCAGAAGGTGGAGAGAGCAGCGAAGGCACCCATGCCCATGAGAGTGTTGGGGGAGAGATTGTTGAGATAGTCCCGCACCTCGTTCAGCTCTGGCAGCCGAAACTGTTTCAGGAACTCAGGCATCTGCATGGTGTCTACCTCAGAGTCTGTGCCTGCAGAGGAGCGCATGCGTGCGTACACACACACCCATCAGTCACCAAAACAAGCCGTTGGAAACTGCATTTGTAATACATCCCACTGGGTTAGAGTGCCTAAGCAACACCCGCAGGCCCACTGCTAATAACAGTGATGGGGGCCACGTGATCGCTATTGTATTGTTCAACACGGGAGAACAGCTTGTTGATGTGAAACCCAAACCGTCTCAACAAGGCGCTTAACTTCTTTTGTTCCATACACCCATGGTCAGGTTGGACAGAAAGCTGTTAGAATTTCCATAGCAAGCACATCAGTAAGACAGGAAATAACATTATGCTTCTTGAGAGACAAAGACCCTACACAAGCTTGACTTAGTATAACCTCTAATAGTGTACAATCCCAAAGGTCTTTCTAAACATGAACAGCTGCAAAAACGAGATTGAATTGGCCTCTCTCTGAGAAGATGTTTACATTCATGTGCAGTCTAAACTGTAAAATCTCCATCATAAAAGGACACTGTACTTTGACCCTATTTTGCATTTCATCAATGGTGTATCTCTTCCAAAAACATTTCGAAATAACAAGATAAGATTTCATAAAATCTCATGACATTTTGAAGGTCCCGTAAGACTAAGAAAGTCAAGGTCCTTTTACTGTCCACTGTGGAACACAGAACATCCACAACACTAGCGCCAAACAACTTGTAAACAAACAGGTAACAGTAGACCTGAATCGGCACACTCCTACGTGAACACAGGGAACACCCTTAATAAAACATTTTACACTCACTCAAGTTATGATGGATTGTATGGCAACACTGCCTCTAGTCTGTTACAGCATACAACACACTGAACGAATAATGTTGCACAGTATGGAAAAATAAAGATTGCAGAGCCTAGTACTGCTTATTGTGACCCTGCTATGTAGATTATGCCATCGGAGTGTTGTCATAGGAACAATAGGACACATAAACCAAAATAGAATAGAATAGAATGGGATGGAATAGAACTGAATGAACTGGGCCTTGTAAATGAGCAAAATTAAAGGTCATCCAATTGATAACCATACTACTGGACTATGATCCATACTCACCATTCCCCCAAAGCCCATGTAAACCCTCCAAAATAGAGAGACATTTACTCAATGGTTCGAGGTCCATCATATTTGATGAGCTTGCTTAGTCAGCTGCAAGTCTCTCCTGACTGGGGCAAAGGTCTCTGACTCAAAGTAACACCCGCACTGTTATGACCCAGTGAGAACAAGGGTGACATTGCCCTGCTGACATTTCCCCTACATCTGCCACAGTGCTTCCAGTCTATAGGGGCCTGTAAGGGACATTGTCACACCATGCACTAATGTGCTCATCCATTCCTATTCTTATCAGACACTGTTGACGCAAAACATCTCACATTTGCCATTGTAAATGCCCAAGACACAAAAAATATGATATAAGGCCATATGAAAGACTACAGCAATGTATTAAGTAATATAACCGTCACTGATGAACTCCCATCACTGGACAACAACATCTGTGTCAGTATGGAAAGTGTGGTTGAATAACCTACAATGTGCCTGTTCAGTGCAACAGAAGAGACTGCAATAAAACCAGACATGCAAAAATGTTCCAACCCTGGACATGGAATTCTAAATCGGACAAAAAAAGAAAAGATTAATGACCAAATATCTAGCAATGATTACGATGAAAAAACAATCTCACCCTTCCACACATTTTGGCTACTTTTCCCCCTATTTCTGTAGAAGTTTTAAAAGCTGACTGATTTTTAGCAGACGCTTTCATCCAAATCGCTCTGAGCAGTGGTTTGTATCTGCAGCAACTGGATGTCTTTAATCTTTATACAGAGCACACACTAATCTAAACCTAGATTAAAACCCCCAAAACACGTGCAAACTCTCAGAGATGACTACACGCTTAGGCACCACTGCGTGGAAATGTGAGCAGACTACAGATTACCTGCAGCTGCCAGGACGCTGAAACCACATGCGGCCTAAAAAGGCTGATCACAACAGAACCCCCAGCACCCCGCTATTATCAGTACTGGAACATAACACTCTAATAAGCATTCTCACGTCATACATAACGCATGTGCATATGCACAAACGCATAGACACACACACACGTTTAAAGTCCAGACTACACATAGGCACCTCACCTGAACCAAAAGGGAAGGTTAAAAACCAGGAACCTTCTTGCCTTCTTACTGGTCTGCTGATCTGCAGAAATCAATCAGCAGTTGTGCTCCTAGACTGAGCAGTCAACTTATAGTAGTTGATGGCCCACTATATCAGATTTATGTGCACCTCCTAGGGCGGCAAGCTACTCAAAGGTCAGACCTTGTCCAGCCCCTCTTTAGCTCTGATTGGACAACAGAGGCTGAGCAAACCAATGACCGTCTGAAACAAGAGAGGATGTGTGACACAAGACACAAGCTCTCCGTCAAGTACTGGCAGACGTTTTTGTTCACTATTCAGAGCATTGATATAGACTTCACTTATCACTCTTTGTGTGTGTTTGTGTGTGTGTGTGTGGGTACTTAAACCAGCTGACTGACAGCATTAAAAACACTACTAGGCAGACCGGCTAGGTACTGATCGCTGATTGGATCAGGTTTCGTCTTTAAGTAACCTTGGGCCATTTCATTCATTGAATCCCATCATCACATTCACTCTCCACACAGTCAGTACCCCCATGTCCTCGGTGGCTTCCAGGGCAAAGGTAACCCAATCAGGGCAGGGCTGAGGGGGGGCAGCAAGGGCAGTGGTGAGTCTGGAGGGGTTGCAAATCACCCCACAGAGCAACAGCCTAACAGGAAGCATGGACAGAGGGCTTGTCCAGAGACCCTATTTAAAACCGAGTGACGTGCCAGTGGAAAGCAAGGTGAAGTAGGAGGGAAAGTGTGTATGTGTGTGTGTGTGTGTGTGTGTGTGTGTGTGTGTGTGTGTGTGTGAGTGCGTGACAGTGTTTGGGAGTGTGTGTGTGTGGGGTGGGGTTGGGGGTCAAACCTCCAGCTGGTGACTGACACCTAGCAAATTCATGTGCAGAATGTGTGTGTATGTCTCAGGGGAGAGGGCCTTGGAGAGAGGGAAGCATTTGTGTGTGTGTGTGTGTGTGTGTGTGTGTGTGTGTGTGTGTGTGTATTGGCAGTGGTGGTGGACGACCAGCTGACAGTCACAGCAGTAACACACAGGCCTAGTCTGTGCACTCTCCTCCCCTTGCTAACACAATCTTGCTCTATCCTGTAAAGGCGTAACGATGACAGCTGTTCAACAGACTAGACAACCCCATCTCTGTCTCCCTGACATAAATATGGAAGCAACCAAACTCATTCTCCTCGAGCACTTGCCCTCCGTTTCCCTTTCTGCCCAAATCACTCCGTTTACCAGAACGTGACCTAAGCGACTCATGACTGCCTACCTGGCTTCTTCTCATTCGATATGTCTATTTACACTGCAAATTCTACACGTCCTGCAGCAGTCAACGTTGCATCACGTTAACACTAAAAGCACACATCAACTTTACTGAATGAGACCACAGTCAAGAGGTGGTTTAGAGGTTACTTAGTACAACATTAGTTGTACTTTAAACACTGACTGTTAGCAGATTTTGAACTGCAGCCATGTATAGATGTATCAGAGAAAATGAGATTACTTTTATCTAATGTATCCATTGTAGGTTGCACAATCCTTACACTTTCTCAAACAATCTAATGTTTATGGCAATAAACTACCTTACACTTAATCAACTACCTCTGCGTGCCATAAAACCATAGTGTAAAAGTTTGGGCAATGTAAAACTGGGCTGTAGGAAGATGGCAGTCTCACATTCATTAAGTTACTTTAGCTTGCAAGTAACCCAACTTATAGACATTTGAAGATTAAAATAGGTTAGTTATAGGCATAGACTAAACAGATTCAAATTAATTAAAATTCTATTGACGCACAAATCGTCTGTGAGAACATCACCATCCACTCTTGACCCTTCACCCAGATTTGACACCAATATCTTAAACTACGACTCAAGCGTCATAGTTAAACCAAGTCCAGTTCACCTTTGGACAAGTTGACA
The DNA here is from genome assembly GCA_036025975.1 of Nematalosa erebi. Taxonomy (NCBI): domain Eukaryota; kingdom Metazoa; phylum Chordata; class Actinopteri; order Clupeiformes; family Clupeidae; genus Nematalosa; species Nematalosa erebi. The sequence goes on from JAVQKI010015363.1 coordinate 9,184, forward strand.
CATCTTCCAAGCAACTGGTACCAGGAGTTGTGCAAACAGGACCCACATGTCTCCTCCCCACACTGGAGGGATTTCTGTGTTAAGTAATGAAGACAACTTGAGCAACGACTGTCTAAGGAGCAAGGACAAAGACAGACTTTGGTCACGTTTTCCAGTAATGATAAATGTGATTTTAGGTCCTTGCACAACATATTTCACTGTCGCAACAGATGTTAACCAAGATTTAGTCTTCATAAGGAATTAGGCGACTCTAGGATGTCATTCGAGATTCTAAGTAGTGAGTAGAAATTTTAGCTTGTGCTTGAAATAATTAGCCACACACTACTTAGAGCAATAGCCCATCTAATTTAAATTACTTATTTTACTGTCTATGATTACAATGCACTGTTTAGAACTGTAGCAGTGATGTATCAAACTCAAACTTGCTTTATAGAATGTCAAAGTGATTCAAGATTAGATCCTATGCATATTTCTAAATATATCAATACTCGTCGTGATTCCATCAGCTCAGATCAACCTGGCGTCATCCTCCATCCTCATTAGTTCAAAGAACTTTTCAACTCAAGACTGAGACCTGGCAGGGCTTGTTACGACACGAAACCTCAGGTTGCAAAGCGAATACCTCAGGCAAAAGTGGGCTATATTTTCCCTTGAGTCATCATTTATGTGGGCCTATTCGCTACCGTGTCACCTTGACATGACAGACCAGAAACGCACGAGCCAACTTTAACCAGGTAAACACTAAACGGTTGCCCCTGGGGCAAATTGTACATAATCATTTTTTAGGCCAGTTGCTTAGGTCCGCATAATCAACGTCAGAGGTTACCACAGTGAAGTTGGCATTTTTGGTGAGAAACTGTAAAGCTCCTTTTTCAGGTTAGGTCGACCACCGAGTGTTAAAAAAGTGTATCCCAGGAGAACAAACGATTACATGCAGTTAAGCGCTGAATGGGCGGGCAACACAGTTTAATTCAATACGACACTCGTAATGTATAGCGCGATTAATGTTGTTTCATTCCCAAGGGAAAGCTGACGTATGGAAAGAGGTGATATTCAAAAGCATGTCAAGCGATATAAACATCAGTATTGCATTTACTTTAAAATCATTGTTCTTCACAATTTACAGAAATATCTAGGTTACGTATTAACAGTAGGTAACTCGCTAACAGTAGCAAGCAATGGTTTCTGTAGTCAGGGGGAAGCGGGCATAGCAGCTACAACTCTGCATCATGACTACTATCAACAGAAAACACGCTGTCTATTACGTTACTGACCACGTTAACATGGACTGAATTGAATGGACTCAACAACGACGATCTCACCGGTGGTATGCAGATATTCGCATTTACGGTATCAACTTTTTAAATTGGCTAATTCTTCAATCATCTCACTTCCCCTTGCAAGTATGAAGAGCAAAAAAAAAAAAACTTTCAAATGAGCCTGTAGCACCTGAAACATCTGTGCAATGTTCGTCCATTTAATTGATCGATTGTTTTCGCAAGGTAAAAAGAACAATGAACAACTTTGAAACAGAAAAAAAGTATGAAAAACATCTCTGTGCAAAACACATTTATTGTCACTAACCTGTGAGGGATCTCCAAGTTGACCATGCGGTGTTCAATGTCACAGAACAAACGGCATATTATGCGCTAAAGCCGGGCTTTTAGCCAATCAGGTGCACGTTCATTGACAGAAGGCTTGTCATTGGTTATTCCTCTCCGTCGTTCATCAATCCACATATATCAATGTATCAATGCTAAATCAGGTTATGATCTTCATTGAAGGTCAAGCAGCAGTAACCCGTTTAATCCCAAATTTTTCTCAGACATGAAAATATGTAAACCATGTGCCATTAGTAACCCTTTCAAATAATCAATTATTATTTTTCAAAATTTTCATTTAAAAGCAGGCTAAA
>JAVQKI010015433.1:0-11045 GCA_036025975.1 Nematalosa erebi
AGTTCAATAAACAAAATAATAAAATACTGTTATGCTTGATAAGGTTACAGGACATTTAGTCCATAAATTTGCCTGCAAATGTCACGGCCATAACGCTGGAATTGCCCATATATATATAATATTAAGTTAATGCAACAATAGGCTACATTCAGTTTATTTTTTTGACTTCATGGCGGGTTCATTTGGCACCCGGGCCTTAGGTTATCCACCCCTGGCTTAGGTGATATTCATGTCAGGGAAATTGTTGATACTCTTGTAAATGTACAGACAATTCAAGGAAGGTTCTAAAAAAATGTTGGTCCTTTACAGGAGAGTGTGCAGCTCTAAGATGATGTTGGTCTGATATTTATCAAATAGATACCTCTACGGGAGAGTCATCTTGGGTTGTGAGTTCTTACCTGACTGTATAGAGCATTAATGTCCATCAACATATTCACTGACACATTGTGTTCATGTCCCATCTACGTACAGTATAATGTTTGTATTGTATTGTTTCAGGTGAAGATGTTGAAGGTGACCCTAGCAAGATGCTTGCAGTTGTTTATCGCTTTGGCCCTGGTGTCCAGAATTGAAGGTGTGCCAATGCAACAGACTTACCTGTGAAAGCAGGAATTAAAAGATTGACGTTAGTTAAGACATACAGCTAAGGGGGAGCTGTGGGTTAAGTGGCTGCACATTGTCACTGACACATTTTGGTTTAAGTTCCCACAGGGAAATTACCTCAAATCTGACCTGCAATCCCATTACTCCTATCACGCTTTACTGTATCTAAATTCATAAGACGTAAAAGCCCATCAAAGGTATATAAAGCTGTAGGCTACTGTGCATGGCAACAAGCTATGAGTGAGAATATTGTACTGTTAAACTTTGTGCAGTATATGGGATCTGCCATGGTTGACTGAAAATTGTTTGTGGGGAGTAATCATCTCTAAGTAGACTTAAGTAGTAGTAGTAGATTTTTTTTTTAGTTCACACCTCACCACTTTCCTCACCACTCCCATGATTTTACAGTGTATCAAGGATGCATGTTCAGGATATGGTAAACTGTAGTGCAATCAGGGTGCAAATTAAAGCATGTTCAAAAAAGTTACATGAATTTTGGCTGCTGCTGCATGCATGTTGAGTTGTGATACTGTGCTGTTGTGTTGTTGTTTTGGACTGTTTCTGAGTGAGCTCTATACTATAATTGCTTAGGCAGCAGGGTGTCGGCGACGGCGCGGGTTGAGGCAGTGGTGGGGAAGCCCTTCACACTGACCTGCATGCTGGTGAAAAAGGGCACTGGAGAGTCTGTGTCGCAGATTCGGTGGATAGACCCTAAGAACAAGACGCTGGTCAGCTACACGCCAGGCCAATCGGAAAGCGTGGATGGGCAGCAGCACGTGGAGGTGCTCTCCTCGCCTGGCGACTCCAGCCACATCAGCATCAAGCGCGTCAGCTACCGCGACGAGGGCTGCTACACCTGCACCTTTGACGTGTACCCCACCGGATCCAAAGAGGGCTCCACGTGCCTCACGGTCACAGGTGAGATGGCGTGCACTTTAGCCTCAGGGGGTAAATATGTGCTGAAGATTGCTTTTCTTATCAAGTTTGACTTGTCAAGTTTTATTGTGTCGCTTAGGAAGGAGGTTCTCCAAGCCTTACAGTTTTGCTAATTAAAGTCCTGTTGGGTAAATTAAACAAAGCAAAGTTTCCTAAATTATACTCATAAATGGACTTTGATTGGGGACAACTGGAATTATTTTTGATGTTATAGAGGGGTCAAAAGACGACATGATTTATAAAACCGGATATTAGACAAATATTGTAGGAAAGGCCGTGAGATGTAGCTCTGCTGGCCTAGAGAGAGGTGTTAGAGGATATACTGCACAATTATAATCCAAGTGGAAAAACAACATCTTGCTTTGCATTTTATATTTTGCTTGGCTGCAAACTTTTTTTTACCTCTGGAGCTTTTTTTTTTTTAAAGCAACATTTCTTGTACATTCTTACAGAGTTATGTTGACTGACAGGTGATAAATGTGATTTCAGTTTCATTACCTTTCGGTTTCATTGGCTCACCGGCTCGTCTGTGAAGCAGATTGCAAGAGTAGCAACTGCGAAATAAAGTGGCCAAGAGAGCCATTTAACCATCTAAGTGACTACGACGCTGGCAAGTTAGCCTAAAAATGTTGGTTTGCTATTTAAGTTAATCTCAAAGATCAAAAAGATGACCAAAGATGGTTCTGAGTTGCTTGGCCAGTGCACTGACTTAATCAGCGCTTCTCTCAGTGTTTTTGTTGTTTTGTTCAAAATTTATAGTTTATATATTTGTATTCAGGTATTTTTTTAGAATTTAAACAAATATTTATATAATATTGATAATAAAAATAGATATCTTATAGATAAAGCTAAGAAATAATAAAAAAAAAATTGTATCCAGTGTGACATAAAAGTACTACGGTTTGTAATGGTCACAGTTTGACTGTACTGAGGATGATCACAAGTCACATTAGTTGTACTGCTCGGGTGATATGTTTACTCCAATGGCGATCTCAGCTCAATACAACTGCGCCTCCAGGTTCAGGCTGTGATTCAGTGTCTCCCAGTCCTTTCCACTGACAGACCATGGGAGAAACCTAAGTGCTTAACCCGGTCTTGGTAATGGATGTCCCCGCCAAGGGATGGACCTCGGTCAGGAGCCGCTGTCTCTGTAACAAGAAGCATCTGGAACCGCAGGCAGTAGGCCAGGAGCTTACAAATTCACTCCATTTCTCTCCACTTTATATCGCATGTCTTATTCTCAGGGTCCCACTTGCCACATTTCTATAAATCATCTGGTGAGTGGTGTGGTCTGTGAATGGGGACTTGAGGCAGGCCAGCTGATGGGGAGGATCTAGAGTCGATTCCCAGGCAGCTCATACTGATAAAGTGTGGGCCATACCAACACCACAAGGATTTCAGTTGTATGGAAACCATCTGAAATATTCAGTTCTGTATAACTTGCTGCAATATACACCTGCTTGTCCATGAACATGAACCCTCCCACCACTTCCCTCCTCTCCCTCCCTCTGTTGTGTCTAGCTAACCTCACGGCTCTCTACTGGAATATCTCTGTCAGGAGAACTCCCTTAGTTCATTTTTAAACTGTTTGTCTTCCTCACAGCTGCTCCCAATTTGAGCATTTTTTCCTACAATCTAATATCTCTGGTGTCACATGCTGAACATTTCTCCCTCTCATATTTGTCACAACCTCCACCTTCCTCTCTCTCTGAATCACTGTGCTTACATGGATGTTTTTGCTTGTTCCATTTTGTTCTGTTTTCTCTAGTTTGATTTAGATTATAGCTGTTAGAGCAGTTTTAGAAGCTTCCAGACATAAGGGCTAAATAGGCTAAATCCTAATGTCATCCCCACCGCTAAGCACTAAGCTGAAAGAATAACTTTATCAGCATAATCATGATGCCGATTCAGGCCAGTTAAGTGTTTGGGGGTTCACAACTTCTTTCCTGCTTTTTCATTTTTGCCAGCCTATTACGTTCTATCTTATGTTTATTTCAGCCTATCACCTACTATCTTTTGTCTATCTCAGCCTATCACCTTCAACTGTACCTTATGTCTATCTCTCTTTTTGACAAGCACTCTCATTTTCTCTCTGTCCAACGGTGTCTCTGTCTCCACATAGTCTCTCTCTGTTAACTTCTCCTCCTCTCTCTTTAGGGACTGTGGTGAGTGGAGGTAACAAAACAGCAGTGAGCAGCAAGATGGCGACTCTCAGCTGCTTCTTTGGCCTACCGGAGAAAGTGCAGCAGGTGCTTTGGCGGCGGCGGTTGACGTCGGCTGAGTGGCGCGATGTGGCGTCCTACGCCTCAGAGGGTGATCCAGAGACCAAGGAGGAGTACCAGGACCGGGCAACGGTCTCCGCCTCGCTGTCCGACTCAGAGCTGGTGCTGAGGCCCGTGCGGGTGGAGGATGAGGGGTGCTACTCTTGCGAGTTCCACACATACCCAGATGGAATCAAGAGTAGCATGGCCTGCCTGACCATATATGGTATGCACGGATTTCACACACAGAAACAAACAAGTGCACACTACTATATTTAACACACACAGCCTGGCAATAATTACTATGCAGACTTTAAGTGTGTGCCTACACTCACATAACATAGAAACCTACTGGCCTGATGTATATTCGTTGTAAGGGTCACCATGTTTTAGGCTGTAATTTGGTTTAGGTTTGGTTTGACTGATCTTATTTTTTTTATGATTGACACAGTGGATTATGGGATGGTTGGCTATTTTTCCTCAGGCCTAGGGGTGGGCCCTCTCTCTGTCTCCTCTACTTCTCTCTCTCATTCTCAGAGCCACTAACATCCAAAGTCAACACTGTCCTCTTTATAAGTAGATTAATCGAATATTCAAATGAATCACATTTACAAGATCAACTCAACTCTGAATGCCCCCCTTTCTCAACAGACTTAGGTTTATTAATCTCCCTCTGTGATAATATACCATCCCCTGCGTCTTCCATGGCCAGTGCCACCCATAACAACAGTTAAGACCAGGATGTAACAGAGAAGCTATTTGTCAAATATCAAGTTCATGAATGAGTTTATTGTCATGAGAAACTGCAAAATGATTATGTTTGGTTTGCGTGTGGTATGTGGATGAATGTGCATGAGAGATTGTGTGTGTGTGTGTGTGTGTGTGTGTGTGTGTGTGTGTGAGGAGGAGATAGAGAGAGAGAGAGAGAGGGAGAGCGAAGTAATGGATTCTGGGAGAACTACTGTAGATGTGAGGCAGGGACATGCAGTGTATGTGTGTGTGTGTGTGTGTGTGTGTGTGTGTGTGTGTGTGTGTCTGTGGGTGTTGGTGTGGGTGTGTGTGTGCACTTTCACATAAGTGGTGAGTCAGGGCTGGGTTGATGGTCAGGGCAGGGTTTGCCCTGTGACTGATGTAAATGTAGGCCTGCTGTTGCATGGGGAATTGTTGTCTTGCACAATAGCTTTTTTCAACAGGGGGTAGGGGGTGGGGGGCTAACGCACGTTAGCAGAAAGTCACAGACTTAGCAAAGGGGCTGAAAAAGGAATTCATCCAGGCCTTGGCAGAAACCTGCTCATCTTACAGTAAATCTTCAATCCTCACAGAAGTCTCTCACAGGTTTACACAGGATGTTATACTGCAGAGAGGATGGTCACACTCACAGTTTGTTGCCTTCATCTGCCTTCATATGTGACTGGTTCCTGCCCCTCACAGGTTCACACTCACTCACACCCACACTCAAAGACAGAGAAAGGCAGAGAGGCTTTTTACACCAGCAAGACACACACATCACACACACAAGGCACACACATCACAGGCACACACAAGGCACACACGAACACACACACAAGGCACACACATCACACACACAAACACTCACACACACAAGGCACACACATCACACACACAAGGCTCACACATCACACACACAAAAACACACACATAAGGCACACACATCACACACACAAACCACACAGCAGTGTCATGTAGAGCAGGCGTAGAATCTCACTAGCTGTTGTTGTCATGTATCTCATACTAGGCCCCGTGTAAAGGTCCTCTTTGTTTGTGTTGGAAATGTGGCTGCAAAATCTGCCAATGAAAACAGGGATGTTAAAGGGACGCAGAAAGAATGAGGGAGAAATTTGTTATAGGAGGGCAGAAAGAGTGAAGGAAATGTAGAGAGAGAGCGCGAAAGAGAGAGAGAGCAGGAAAGAGACTGTCGAAGAATCACAGTGGGCCAAAAGGAAGAGAGAATATGTGCAAATGAGCGATAGAGAGGGAGACAGAGCGAGAGAGAAAGAGAGAGAGAGAGCTGGTGAAAGGGGCAGATTGTGAGGCAGCAGAGGGGAGAGAGTGGGGCCTATGATTTATTCAAGTCAGAGCTCAAAGCCATGACTGTGTCACTGTTTGTGCCAGCACACACTGCCTGCTTTCTCTCCTCCCCATCCCTCTCTTTCTCCTCTGCTCTCACTTTCTCCTCCTGGCATCTCTCTCTCTCTCTCTCTCTCTCTCTCTCTCTCTCTCTCTGTCTTTCTCTCTCACCAGCTCAAACATGTTGCCTTGTTCATTTATCTCTGTCGCCACCTCTATGCAGTCTCCTGTCATGTGTCTCACTCAGCTTCAGCTCTTATTTATCGGAGCGGTAGAACTCAGTACTCACCCTCCACACACACACACACACACACACACACACACACACACACACACACACACACACGAACAAACACACACACACACTCTTGTTTTTCTCCTGTCTCCTGTCTCTTTTGTCTGTGATTCTCTTGTTCTGCTGTTCTGCTGTTCGCCTGTTGACAGCAGTGCTTTTGTTAGCCCTGCATGAGCACTTTTAAATCACGTTATCCTCCCACACGTTCAGCGTTCTTTGGCCTCCTCTCTGTTCTGCTGCCTTTCCCACTGTTCCACACCCTCCTGAGAGAGAGGTGGGAGAGTCCTTTAAAAAAAAAAAGCTCCCGACATCCAGTACCTGTTAATGTGTTAATTACATTCACTTGAGTTACATAGCACAGTACCGGAAACTTCATTTAATCACTTAAAGGGGGTCCCTAGCTCAATGTTTGCTTACAGTGTCAGCTGCATAAACGTAAAATGTAGCTGATACCAAGGTCAGCCTTGTAAGGTCAACACATCATTTGAATCTTTGATTTGGTTAATGGTCCCTGAATGTACAAATGTACAGATGTTCAGAGATCCTTGGTCATGAGAGGTGTTTCCGAGCTTTTGCCACTGATAATCAGATATGAGGTCAGACTCACTCTTGACACCAGATCCATTCTTTCACTCCCATAGTGTGTCTGCTGTGGCGACTCTCACAGAAAGACATACGTCAGTAGCTCCATCTTGATGACACTGACACACCACTCACTCCCACTGTGCATTTATCATGCTGACTCTGCGTATGTGAGAGAGAACTGTGTGTGTGTGTGTGTGTGTGTGTGTTTGTGTGTTTTTATGAGGGCCACTGTACTGTGTGTATGTGTATGTGAGTGTGTATGTAGATGTTTGTGTGTGTGTGTGTGTGTGTGTGTGTGTTGGGGGGGGGTTATATATGCAGCGTATAATGTGCTTGCATATGTGATGGTGTGTGTGTGAGAGGGAGAGAAAGTTTATTGTCCATTGTTTCAGTGTGAAGCATACTCAGCTCTGTGTGTGTGTGTGTCTGTGTGTGTGTGTGTGTGTGTGTGTATAACCCTTGCTGAGTGTTAAACTGAAGAAGAGCGGAAGAGCTGAGAATTCCACTGCAGACACGTTGTTGGTCCAACTCTCAGCGCCAGTGGCCTGTATGTTCTCCAGCGAATGTTGGCAGTTCACTGAGAAAAATACTGTTCTTCTCTCCCCAGTTAGTCTTTCCAATTTCCCAGAACACATAATATGAACCAGACAGGCCATATGAATGCATTAGTGTGTGTGTGTGTGTGTGTGTGTTTGGGTTGCTGGAATAGAAGTAGATGCTTCTGGATTCCTACCTCGTACTGTTATCAAAACCCCACCCTTTGAGAAGATGCCTCTGGAATCGATCTGTTTTGTGTTAAGTCTAATGCGTTGCTACGTGCTGTGGATCATTTTCATATAGAGATGAGCTAGTATGCAGTGAGATTTTGTTTCCATGATACTGTAATTTTGTATCATGGTAATTATGCATGGTCATTTCCATGTAGATTGTATAGCTTGTCCTACTGAAATTCTGGATCCTTATGGAATCCCTTTATTCTTCAGTTTAGATCTTAGTCTCTGATCTCTGATGAGAAAGGAGGTAGCTAATTTATAGCAAGCCAGCAGGATGCACATAACTATTTTGCCATTCAGTGGCAGAGATAGACTTATTGGCACCTAATTGTCCTGTTTGATGCTCCACCATAGTTGCTGTGTTTTATCATATTGTTTTTTCTTCTGTTTCTCTTCCTGTAGTGTTGCCCAAGCCCCAGGTGAGCTACAAGACCACGTCTCCGGGGGTTATTGAGGCCAACTGCACGGCCGTGTCGCGGCCTCCCTCTGAGATCGTCTGGAACGTGGAGGGCAACAATAGGACCATGGGGGCGCCGGTGACAACGGCCCAGCCGCTGGACGACGGGACCACGCAGGTCATCAGCACTCTCATGGTGCAGTCGGGCCTGCTGAAGGATGTGTCCGTCAAATGCCTGGTCCACCACAAGGGCCTGGAGTCTGCCATAGCCGTGTCCATGAACACCAAGAGTGAGTCGCGCATTTTGTGACAGTACAGAGTGTGTGGGAATTGTGTGTGTGTGTGTGTGTGTGTGTGTGTGTGTGTTTCTGTGCACATGGTGAGATGGAGTGAAGATGTGTGAGAGAGAGTGAGACAGAGAGAGTGAGACAGAGAGAGTGAGACTGAGAGAGTGAGACTGGGATTGTGAATTTTCTGTAGGTTAGTCAGCATCAGGAGACTCAACTCTAACTAAAATGGACTGACTTGGTCTAAAATATCTACAGTATTTTTAGTTCAAACAGTCTACAAATAAAAAAGCAAGGTGATGAAAAGAGTCTATACATTTGACTGACTGAGGTAAGATGAATGCCTGACAACCTTAAAAAAACGCTATTAGATTCATCTTAAACTGATATTTTCCTAAACATAATAAGTTGTCGTTTGACCCACTGTTGTAACTCTGTTGCTTATGACTTTCTGAGCTGGCTCTATGTGTTTACTGTTAACTGTCAGTAAGGGGTCCTCTGCATGTCTGTTAGATTTTGCTATGTGAACCCCAACAAGTTCTAAAACCGCAGGCAGCTGAAAACGAAAGCTATTATGCCAATTTCACTTTCTACATTTCACTGTGCCATCCTAACCATTTTGACCACTGAAAGCCCTTACTTACTGTAGCAATCATAATCTCAATCTAATATCTACTCTGACATGGCCTCTGAATCTAATTTACCAATTTCGCTGTAGAGGAACTTTATGTTCTGTTTGTGTTTCATGTCACATATTTCTTATTCCTTGCCCGGTTTAGAAAGTGGATGACTTTACCACAGGCATTTGAAACTGTTTGAAACAGTTTCAGCCAAAGCACAGCTGAAAGGCCAATCTGGAGATGAGTGATCTGAAATGGGTTGCGAGGACGGGCCGTGTGTGTGTGTGTGTGTGTGTGTGTGTGTGTGTGTGTGTGTGTGTGTGTGTGTGACTGACTCTGTGTGTGTGATTTAAATTTAAATACAGAACATGTGTGTATTTGTGTGTGTTTGTGCGTGTATGTGTGTGTGTGTGTGTGTGCGTGTGTGTGTGTGCGTGCGTGTGTGTGTGTTCGTGTGTTTGTACTGTGCATACGTGCTTGCTCATGTTTGCATGGCTGGAAATGTGTTAGCAAAAATGGGGTGAAATAGTTCATCAATCCCCAGTCTGTTTACCCTGGCTTGCACTATTCTAGTCCCTCCCCTGATTTTTGAGACTGCACTGGATCTGTGCTCAGGCTAAAGCAGAACAAATCTGCCAGAGGAGAGGTTTTGTACAAGAGAAAGAGAGAAAACAATCGGTTCCCACACTGATATGAACAGAGACATTAAAGTAGGATAAGAAGACTGATAAAGGTAGAATATAGAAATATTGACAGGAAGGTATAAAGAAAATATGGGTAAGTGAAGAGGAAAAGAGACAGAAAGAGAGGGCATTTTCTCTCTCTCTCTCTCTTTCTCTCTCTCTCTCTCTCTCTCTCCCTCTCTTCCTCTCTCTCTCTCTCTCTCTCGGAGTGTAATGAGTTTTATCCCATGTAGCAGGTGGGCTGCATGGTCATATGGTTTTTAATTGCTTCAGCCTGTTCACTTTACATCCCTCACTGGGATCACAAGAATGAGAGTGCTTCAGTCCTTAACATGCATGAAAGGGTGTGAATAAACATTTGTGTGTGTGTGTGTGTGTGTGTCTGTGTGTGAGTTAACAGTGAATTTGTTTCTGTGGCACCTGATTGTACAGTACAGTACATATTGTGCACACACACAGCTGTTTTTTGTGTGTGTGCTCAACTTCCCAAGCTTGTGTGTGTGTGTGTGTGTTCAACATCCCAAGTGAGTGAGTGTGTGGCTATGTGCTAATTTAGGTTAGTGATGAAAATTCAAATGCAAGATGCCATGGCCAAAGAGGCCAAAGGTCGCCCAGTTGTTTTGAATGCTTGTCAGTGTAGAAATAGCAAATGGACAAATTTCTCCCTAGCACACTTCTAAATTCCTTTAAATTGAATCTCCACAAACTCAATCAAATACTTTTTTCCCATGAGAAAAGCCTCTGTCCATGACCAGAACTTGTGCTGTTTTCATATTTTAATGGCTCTGTGTTATCATGGCACTGATATACAGTAGTTCTGATGGACCTTGTTGACGTATGGTTCATAGTGAACTGACCACAAAGCTTTGAGGCCCTTCTTCAAAACCTCTGCAGTAATTATCACTCTTTCTTCTCGGGAAGAGTCACCTTGTGAAGTGTGTTGGATACACTTGGCTTACTTACAAGGAAAAAATGAATGCTCTGGTTCTTTTGTCATTTAATTTTGTGATAAAGAAACAGGTTGTTTTTAATGACTCATGTCTGGATTGCTTCAGCCATGTTGTCATCTAGTGTGATTATGGTTTTGGCTTTGGTTTGAAGTGACAATATGCTATTTTATCGCATGGCCCAAACACATGATCCAGATGCCTTATTCTGAGTTTTGTGAAGTTTATTATATATACTGTACAGTACAAATATACAGTGCAGGGCTCTGAGTTTTTACTATGTGTAGGCTGTAGGTAAAGGTGTGTGTGTGTGTGTGTGTGTGTGTGTGTGTGTCCCAATTTCTTAAGATGTTTTCACCTCTTAAAAGCATTTTCTTATTTTCTTCCCTAATTCCTTTTTTTGTTTTCATTTTTAGTTGGGACGGCGCTTACCATCCTAATATCTGTGACAACAGTAGCCTTCCTGCTGGTCCTGTCTCTGTGTTTCTGCCTGTGGAAATGCTTCTTGCGCAAAGAAGGTAAGCACAGATTCAGCACACACACAGCAACAGTCTTTAGTCCTGTCTGCAA
>JAVQKI010015478.1:0-10364 GCA_036025975.1 Nematalosa erebi
CTATACTAATGCATGTGAGGGTAAGCGTTATGGCTGAACTGTCTACAACTTTCTTTAGCCATCAGTTTTTGACATAGGCATTAAACACATTTGTTCATCCATGAACGACAATTCTATAATATAATATAATAGATGAATTTGGAAAAATCCAGTCTACAAAATCTGAGCAAGTCAGGGCGACGTTAAAGGCCTAACACCCCGAATGAAACTGAACAATCGCGAATTACTTTAAAATAACTTTAAGCATGATTTGTTCTGTGAATAGGGGTCCTCTAGATGACTATCACTGTAACATCCTAACGAAGAAAAGTTTATTGAGAAATACAAGTGAATTACCGAAGTAAACGGTCGATGCGTTTTTAATTTTACCAAAGATTAAATAAGCACAAACTTGGCCTTGGCAGAACAGGACCGCATCTAATATAACGAGTGTTTCCCCTATCTGAATGGCAGTATATTCTCAAAACAAGATACGTTAGTTTGACAGCGTAGAGACAACGATGGGAGTGTCGGGTGACGCTGGATTTTTGCTTACCGACAGGAGAAGCTTAAAGAGACAACAGCAAAACCCAGCGAGGGAGAAGGATATGAAATCGCGTTTATATTTATAAAGAAGGGAATATGTCGAAGCCTGCATCTTAATGTAATACAACAGGTACTATATTTTTCCATTTAAAGTGAATGTTAACTCGGATATTTACATTTATATGGTAACTCAATCGCCTAAGCTACAAATTAACGTTGTAGATAGCTAGCTAGCTAACCAAACAGCTACAGGAATTATGTTAGTGCTAGCTACCGCTTGTATCATAAGTAGCAACTGTTACGTTAGCTTGGTATCGATAGCCAGCTAGGCGGACAAGGTTTCAGTATTTGAGGATTAGACATTGAGTTAATAACTTTGACTTGGTTTACTATTAATACACAATGATACAGGACTGCAATCAAATACAAGCGTTCTCCTATCATTTTTGGTGTTTTGACGCATAGTGGCCAACGTAATTGGGCCTACTCCGACGAAGAACAAGGCCATCCTATAATTAACGTGGAAATTAGCCAGCTAAGCTAGTGAGCCCTATGAATATTTTATTTTAGAAGTGGTCTTAACTTGTTCTCCGGGATGTCAGATAACAGTATTATATTAGCCGTGGTAGCCATAACAATAACATAAGAAGAAAGTAGGGCTTCCCACGGATATCAGTTTACTCATTTAATAAACTTGTTGTAACCTGTAACGCTATTACTTTTATTTAGTTAGCAGTAGCGTAGCTATTTTCTCCAATCAACTTCCTCGCTGCTATGGCCTTCTAATAGCTTCCACTTCGCAGCAGCACGTAGCTTACTATTTGTTGCAGAATCAATAACAAATGTTAACGTGACGTTATCACATATGTAACTTCGTCAGATCTCTTTATATTATAGTCTTGTATTAATTTGGTTTCTGCTCTTGTAAACTATTTTGCTAGCTATATGATCCAACATTAGATGACGTTAGTTAGCTTTTGACCCATCTTTCGGAAAACATGAAGAAATAGCTTGTCAGACTAAATATAAAACGTTGCCTGAAGTGAGAACACTTGTTTGCTGGGTTACATGCTTCAGTAATATTTGTATGTTTCAATGTGTCTTCCTACAGCAAAAGTCATTAAAATGATAATTGGCCAAGAAGGAAAATTTAGTCAGAATGGTGGTAAAAAGCTATTTAGCCAGGCCCAACCTCTGGGCTACACCCTGACGATTGCTAGGTAAACTAGCATACTTTGAGCGGACATGGCAAGCTTGGCCTGTTTTTTACTCTTGATGAAGTTAACAGTTCTGCAACAAAGAAATCTTTCTATGTAAATGTGTGTTTACCGTTTTGTCAAGTTATCTTTTTGGAAAGTAATGTTTTATTGAGTTGAACTTAGACGTCCTAGAACATACGTTTGTTGCTAGCGTATTGGTGTATTGCATGGTAGCTGAGACCATTTGACTAGCTTCGACTTTTAGCCAGGTACAAAGCTAATAGGCTATTTATCGTCAGCTAACGCTACTGAACAAAACGTCGGGCCTATTTAGCTAATGGCGCTATCGACTTGAGATTTCGTATCGGGTTAACTTTTAGTAGTGTTTTAGGGAAGCAACATAGCCTTTACAGACAGACAGTTTTAAGAGGATAGCCTTCCATTAGGTACGTGTCCTAGATCAGCCCTGGCTAATGTTAGCTAACTCTTTTTTTTTTTCCTTTTCTGAAACCAGCTGGCTTTGTTTTTATGAACGTTGGCGTTACTAGCTTGGGCCCAAGTACAGGATTCACGTCATACTGGTAACGTTTGATGGTGTTCAGTAGTTGAGTATCGCCATGCTATGAAATGCATATTAAAGCAGATTGCTTCACGATGCCCCCAAGTTAAGTATTATGTTCGACCATAAATTAATTGGGCTTGGTAGTCGCGAAAGGATACCCCACCCCCAGCACAACCGGATCTTCCTTGTACCAGCCAGCAGTTTACCTGCTACTCGTGTCCAGCAAAAATGAGAATTTTTAAGTTGAGAACTACAAATGACTGTCAGCTGGTGACCCATGCGCAACTGTTTAGACAGTTTTATGTAAATTATATGAGTGCTTGTAAAATATTTGTCAGAGCCATAGCGTTGTGTCTGGCAGATGATTTCACACATGTGCCAAAATTTCACATCTGACCGTCAGAATGTCAATAAACACACTCTTGTGTTCACACATATGCTGTTATTGTTATCAGATCTAATGGACGTAATCTCAAGGAAGCAACAGAGAATTGTAGCCTTGTATAGATAAAGGCTAGCAGTACAGTATAGGTACTTCCTTTTGCATTTTTTGTTTCATATGGCGAACTGTTCTTGTGGGGAAATTGTGGGGGCTAGTATTCAGTTAACACGTTTCTCAACTTTTATTTTCCTAGTAGCTCTTAATAACGAGTGCTATGCTCTAGCTCCCCACCTTCTTGTAAATTTGTTAAATAGGTTCTGTAACTGGCTACATACTTTATAGGTACTAAAATCTGGTGTCATTCAGAATGTTGAGCTCCAAACGTATCAATCACTTTAATGATAAGCCATGTATGCCTGAGCCTTTAAAATCACTTGGAGGAACTGGGATTAAGGTGAAGACGCCTCTCCAAAAGTTCCTTACACAGAATTTTTTTTTTTTTCACTCACCGTATCAGTACCACTTTGTAAATCTTGTTCTAAAGACATTAGCCTACTTCAATGATGGCTTTAATATTTTATTGTTTTGCTCTTGACCATATAGTAAAATATTGATTGACTTCTCCATGTGTGCATTACAGGACCCTAGCTATAGTACCCAGTTCTATGCAAATGAGAGTTTTAGAGTTGTTCTCTAATCTTAGGTGTATTTGAGATGTTATTACTAGAATGTTTATTTTATGTGAAGTAAGGGAAATTATGTCTAATCCGTATTTCCCCGGTTTGTGTATGGTGTGATTTAGTGTGTGATTGATCGCCTCCTCTCTGGGGTTTAAGACTCTGCTTCTCAGTCTGTCATGGGGTTGCATTTTGGCACACATTGATCAGCTTAAATGTATTTCCTGAACGAAGTAGAACTGCCTGCCAACAGTTACTTTACTTGGGTCCTTGTTCTGGTATCAGCATCATCACCAGCCACAGGGGGAGGTGGAAAAAAAGACATCTATCCTTTAACTGCCCTCACATCTATTGCATTTACTACGGCGGGGCTGTCAAGTCTCATTTCTCACAGAAAACCAATATGTGCACTTTTTAAGTGTTTACTCTGCAGCCTGTTCGCCGCCTTCCTGGCTTTAGACACCATGAAAGATGTTTGTCTCTTGTTGGTCCTGATAGGTGTAGCCCCATAGTCCACTGAGAACTCTTGTTTTCACAGAAAATCCAATTTTCCTGGCAGTTGTTCTGGGATCAGACTGTCTGTGAATACACTTCCTGTTTATGTGACTTAAGTTGGTTACTCATCCAATGGCTGATTTATTTTGTTAGTTTTCCTAGATCTGTAAGCTATGTTCCATATGTCAGTGAACTACTGGCTGTAATGTAGTTAGCTTGTAATGTCATATCAGCTGTGTTCTTTAATAATCATATGACATGGATTCCAGAGAATCTTTCCCCATAGTGGTCTGTGAATGAGGAACAATTGCACTCTGCAGTAATGTGAACTGATGTCTTTGTTCTCATGTCCCTAGATATCCACTGGAACAAGGATCTTTTGCCCAAATTGTCTCCACTGTCCCCACTCCAAATCACCGTTCACTGTAAGGACATGAAGAATGTATCCTGCGTTACCAAAGAATGACTTGGAAGTAGCAATGTGGGGCTCAAGAGGAAGTTGCCAGTCGCCATTGTGGATCCACTAGCTGAGAGCTCCTTTCATGAGGGTGTGTGTGTGTGTGTGTGCGTGTGCACGTGCACCTATATGAGTGTTTGTATGCGTGTGTGAGTGTGCATGCCAGTGCTGCCTGCTACTTTCAGGCATCGACATGCTACTCTGAATCTCGGATTGGACCCTTCGTCTTCAGAAAACAAAGAGGAATCCTCCTTTCAACACAGAAGACGCCATCAGGACACATCCTGGATTGACGTCATCTTACAAGATACAAACCTTTGTACATACACTTATTGTGAGCTTGCACGTGTGTGAGTGTGTGTGTATGTGCGCGTGTGTGTGTGTGCGCGTGAGCGTGCGTGCGTGTGTGTGTGTGTGTACATACATACATACATACGTACATTCATAAAGAACGGAAGAAATTCCTCTCCTTCCCTCTGTTGTTGTGTGGCCTCCCTCCCTTACACTTTCCCTGGTAGTTGTTTCGGCGCCTTTCTGATTTGCATGGCAGGGGTGTAACCGTGGAGAGGCCAGGGTATCACAAGCTTATGGATTTTGATAAGAGGGGAGGGAAGGCGGA
The DNA here is from genome assembly GCA_036025975.1 of Nematalosa erebi. Classification (NCBI taxonomy): domain Eukaryota; kingdom Metazoa; phylum Chordata; class Actinopteri; order Clupeiformes; family Clupeidae; genus Nematalosa; species Nematalosa erebi. The sequence continues at coordinate 4,917 of JAVQKI010015478.1, forward strand.
GGCAGAGGAAGGGAAAAGGATGTCAAAGGCGGCTGGCAGCAGGACTGGACATGGCGGCCGGAGCACAGGGACCAACTCGGGGGTTCTCATGGTTGGCCCCAACTTTCGCGTGGGGAAAAAGATCGGCTGCGGCAACTTTGGCGAGCTGCGACTGGGGAAGAACCTCTACACCAATGAATACGTGGCTATCAAATTGGTGAGTATGGAAACCACACAGGCTCTGTTTAAATAGCTGTTGCGTTGCAGTGTCTCATTCTGTATGCATGAGCTTAGCTTCTGTAGATCATTTCTTGCATATTTCATTGAATCGCAAAATGTCCACTGAAATGTTATATTTTCTTTTTGTGATGATGTATCCAATATGAGTTCTTTAAACAGCTGTAGCTAAGATGAGTTGTTTTGGTGAAATAAGTCACCAGACTAATCTGCTCTGAGGACATGGCTGTACTCGAGATGCCCATGCTTGTCAAAATGCAGATGTGAATGGTTACATTTGTCTCCATAGCATACCATAGTTGCCCATTTGTGTCTGGTTGCACAGGTTTAGTCACTTGAAATTATACCTCAATTAGTGGTGAATTGTTAAATAGTTGAACTTGTTATACTGTAAGGAAGTGGTACGGCCTATGACTCCTTTTGGTGGTTTACATGGAAGGTAATGAGGGTGGAGCTGAATTTTTTAGAAGTTTCCTGAGTGGTAACAGGGAAAATACGGCGTTGATCATTGATAGGTTAGGGTAAATCAATCCATAGCCCTTTTGTTTGAGGTCACTGAGTGCAGTCGGTAGAAAGAATAGGAAAATTTTGTGTAGTGTAGACCAAAGTCAGGAACTTCCAGCTAGCACTTACTGAAAGGGGCAAGAGAAAAGGAAACTCGTCTGCTAGTGTTAGCTGCTGTTTAGCCATTCGGTCTGTTGTACCAAATGTTCTCTGTCTACTTCCTACAAACGGTTCGATGGGTTGATTTTTCTCTGGACCTATCCTTTAAAAAATTCTGTTGGTTTCAAGTTTTCTTGAACACTACAATTGCATTTACTTGCACTGTATTTAATACAATGGCCTTGTGCGACTTGATTAGCAAGCTAGCTGCTTCTCTCAAAGGTCAGGATTTAATGCCGAGAGTTGTTTACCTTGAGCGATTAAAATCCACTGTATAACAGATGTAAGTCTGAGCATTTCATCACGTGATGTGTGAGGCTGTCAGAAGCGTGGTGTTTACATTTTGTCAAACATGATCTAATGAATACCATGAAGGGATATTCCATGATGAACTCAATTTACCCAGTCAGCCGACTGACCTTTTGTAATCAGCGAACGATGGCATAGAGGGTAAAAGCGGAGCAAGAGGCACAAACATTCGTTAAGTTCCGTGTTCTATTTTCGCAAGGGGGAGGGGGGGGGAAATCCCCCTTTATGCAGACGATAGTCGAGCACCCATACGCTGATATCATTTACAGGCTTAATTGTGACATTATGTGACACTCCCACTTATGCAGACTGGAACTATTCACGTTTGCTCCCATTGTGACATACGAAGTTGCTCTATGTTAGTCAGTATTTAGTGATCTTTGACGATGGTCAACTAAACAGGTTGTGTTATGTGTATTATAACCTCTTTTTGACATACATTTAGCTGTGACTGCTACATTGGCCAGCAACTTCTCTCCACCCACAAGGGAAGTGGTTTGCGGATGTTGACTAAGATGATGCGAGACTTTGCTTTTGTTGTTTGGGTTGTGGGCTTGTGTCCTGTATAAGTGAAACCTTTCATCAAGAAGAATAGCTAGTCATACCCGTGGCTGAAACTGGAACTGTTAATTAGTTGACTCCTTGTGTTGGCCTGGTTTAGAATGAAGCAGGGACCTTTTAGTGAAAATTAGGTTCTGTTTTTGGTACCCAGGTAATGAAAAATGTTGCATCGTGTCATTATCAGTACACTCTTAAGAATACTCTATTTAACACTTACCATTTACAGTGGTGCCTATCATCGAGTTAGTCCAATACCCACTAATCTAAACAAATATCGTCTTGATCTATGGAGAATGTGGGAATAACCCATAAGAAAGTAAAAAAACGATTTTATCTTGCACTATAGTGAAAAGCTATTGTGCCAGTAAGGTCAACTAATCTTGATGCTCTTTACAGGAAGTGGTGTTGGTTGTACACAATACAAAGGGGTCATAAAACGCTTCAGATCAGTTGGGTTGTGCACTTCATAGTGCTCAGTACACTGGGGGAAAGATAAGAAGCTCTGGGAAGGGAAGGCATGAGAGCCTTTGGTGGATAGTGTCTGTACTCAAGGGCAGGTTTAGCTACTCTCTCCACCAACCGCTAGCTGAATGGATGTGTGATTATGTTAAGATTTGTCACTGTCATCATACAGGCCTACTCTATCCTTTCGGCCATTTTTTTTTTTTCTGTCTTTAAAGTAAAGTTTAACTCTGTAATTTTAAGTGCCACATTTTTCTCACAGTTCATTTTCCAGAGCATTTTGTGGCCATTTGGAGCCTTTTTAAGTGAAGTATATCGTTTTCGCTTTCTGAGCAGTTTGTTCAATATGGGAAATCCCGTTTTATATTTGACAGTCACAGTGACACTGCATCATTTATTTATTTCTTTTTTAATGGAGGGCACAAATGGAATGAAGTTAATTAACAGTGTCTGAGCTAAATTACAAGCATGCTGAGCTTATTGAAAAGCATTCATTGGAGTTGATCTGAACTGGCCATCCCTACCCTTGGCTCTGCACACACACATACACACACACACACACACACACACACACACACACACACACACACACACACGACACAAGGCACCAGTCATAAACATGGTGTCATGTCGTGGCCTATCGTGAGCTCGACACCAGCGCAGCTGTCCACATGTTTGTGTCATTCTGTGGTCACACATTGAGGCCTCGGGGGAGGGATGAAAACCACCACTGCCCCCTCCCCACTCCTGTCTCCACCTTACCCCATCCCATCCCTTACTGGCGCTGACGCGGCTTTTACAGTAGTCATTCCAGTTTTACATGTTTTTTTGGTTTTGTGTGTGTGTGTGTGTGTGTGTGTGTGTGTGTGTGTGTGTGTGTGTGTGTGTGTGTGTGTGTGTTTTTTTTTCCCCCTTCAGTTTTTTTTTCCATTTCGTCTTCAGCACCTTGCCAGGGGTTGTGTGGTTAGTGCACCTGGGACAAAGGTGAATGCCAGTGTCAGCCTTGCCAGACACGTGAGATTGAGAGAGAGGGAGAGATTGAGAGAGAGAGAGGGAGAGATTGAGAGAGAGAGGGAGAGATTGAGAGAAAAGGAGGTGCAGTTGTGCGTAGGCACTAGCCTCTTTTAGTCGAAGGAGGACAGTAGTGTATGCTGCTGGAAAGAGCGAGAGAGAGAAGTGGGGGGGTGTGCAAGTGAGCAAGCGAGGGAAACTGCTTGGTGAAAGGTTGTCTTTGTTGCCTGGCCTTGTCCACACAGTAGTCTCAGTCTTCGCTTCAGCTGTGCACTTTCTCACAGTGGCACAGACCCGTCAGGGGATGGAAAGGGAGAGCAGCGCTGGAAGCATGCTGCAAGCCGACACACTCAGCATTTGAGGGTAGTTATGGTGGAGGGGAGCGCAGTGGAGAGGTGGTGGCGTGGGGGTGTTGCAGGGGTGGTGCAGTTGGGACGGGATCCCGATTCGACAGGAAGGCCTTCCAAACAGCCGTTGACTGTGGACTGTCGGTCTGTGGCCCAAATCCAGGCTCTAGGAAGTGATGGGGTGTTTTGTCCCTCCCCACCCCCCATCCCCCGTCCTTTCCGCATTGCCAGGCTCTCTCGTTCTGTGCCTGCTTTTATTACCCTTGTTAGGTGGGCGAATAGCACCCCTCCTCTACCCCACCCCACATGGTAATTTGTTCCCCTCTACACATTTTCACTCCTCTTCTCCCTCTGTCAAGACCCCTGGTTAGCTAAGCCAATCGCTTGATTTAATTTGTCCTCCTATACCAAACCAATGAGAAGCAAAACCCATGAAGGTTGTTCCTGACTGGTTCCACCCAGAAAGGGCCCTCTTGCCATTATCGTTTCATTGGCTGGAATTTAGCATCACGTAAAAAAAAAATAATAATAACTTAATGTTATTGATAACACAAACTCGCCAATGGCTAGTGACTTTGTCGCACAGGAGGGAATTAACCTTTCTTTCTTAAAGCGATGGTTCGGAGTAATTCCAACCATAGCGCTGTTACACAAGCTTGATGAGTGCTGTTGATAGCAAGGAAAACGAAAGAATTTGGAACAACGTAGACCAAATAGCGAACCGGCAACTTACGGTAAGTAAATGGTACATGAAAAAGGAAAGTGAAAGTGAGCTTAATTGCTTAATTGCATCGCTTTAAAGGAAAAACCCAGTGAATCAATCCATAGCCCTGTTGTTCAAGGTCACCGAGTGCTGTTAGTAGGAAAAGAACCAGAAAATCTGATACAACATATGCCAAAGAGCAAACCAGCTGCTAATGCTATCCTAATGGGGCATAGGAAAATGAAACTGAAAGTGAGTTTCTCTCAACTGAGATTAGCTGCTGTTTCTGCCATTCTTTTTCCTCCCAACAGCCCTCAGTGACCTTGAACAACAGGGCTATGGACTGATTCACACTGGATTTCTCCTCTAAATAAGACAGTAAAAAAATAAGACAGACAGAATGAGTGTTTTCACTGACTTGGCCACAACCACCAATAAAGTGGTGAGATATTCAGAATCCAAAACCAGGTCCTCTTTCTTCACAATATCAGTTAGGACACGAGTTTGTAAGCTCCCTCTGTGTGGACGAAAACATTCAAGTATTTATGTAACAATGTTACAACAATACATGTGTTAGTTTTATACAGGTTCTATTTTTAAAAAGTCCAACCAGCATCTGTACTGTCTGAGGAACATGTCCTACTTCTACATCAATTGAACCTTGCTGACTCTCTTCTGCCATGCTTTTATTGAATCTATTTGATCCTTTTGCTTGGTGTGCTGGTTTGGCAGAACCCCCTAAACCAAATAGTTACTGTAGGTGGTCTGATTGGAGAGCCACAGCTTATCCCTGAAACCTTTACACCAGACAGTTGCAGGGGATAGCTGGTTCCTTTCTTTGAGATGGCTCCCACACATTACATAAAGAATTTCAGCTCCTCCCATCTGGCCACAGATACAACTTGCCCGTCTGTAAAACAAAGTGATTTAGCGAAAGCTTTTTTCCCTCTGCCATTAGAGAAATTAGCAATACAGCCCCCAAACCTAGATTAGGATCGCTGTCTTTTATTTGATTTATCTATTTATTATGCTACTACATAATTTTTTCATCCCTGTCATTCAATAGGATGCACTGTTTGTACTTTGTCATGCTTATTGTGTTTTAAATGTCCTGTATGTTTTGTGTGTCAGCAAGTGTCTCAGGTAGAAGCAGAGCTGAAGACTCGAAATGCTGCC